>LR749554.1:1448868-1470345 GCA_902729485.2 Mus minutoides
CATAAATTCAGGTATGTTGTGGCTTCATTTTCATTAAACTCTAGAAAGTCTTTAATTTCTTTCTTTATTCCTTCCTTGACCAAAGTATCATTGAGTAGAGTGTTGTTCAGTTTCCAAGTGAATGATGGTGTTCTGCTGCTTATGTTGTTATTGAAGAGCAGCCTTAGTCCATCGTGATCTGATAGGATGCATGGGACAAAGATCCCTACTTCTCTGCACACACACCTCAAGGCTGTACATGTGGTTTTAATAAAAGAAACATGTTTCTTTTACAGGATTGAAAAATGAGTGTTTTCTCTTTGCCCTCATTAATCTCATGTGAAGGAATCTGTCCTGCATTTTTGATCCCCAGTCAGAGGATACATTCCTCCAGAACATCTTTACAGCATCAAAAGACAGACAGTTCACAGAAAGAGTGTGTGTATGTAGTTAATAACGTCTAGTTAATGACATTAGTTATTTAACAGACAATGGTATTATAAATGGTATAAAAGCAATTGCTAAATTCAAATGAGCATAGTCATGGGACAACACTTGAAATTTTGACTACCCAGATATTGTAAATTCAAATATATAAAAAACAAAATTTGGAGCTGGGTTTCACTTTTGTCTATTATGCATGAAGTCCAAGTTTCATCATCAGCACTGTCTGCTACCATATAAATGAAAATATGGTGGTACATCACTGTAATCCCAGGACTCAGGAAACAGAGGCAGGAGGATTAGGAGTTCAGGGCTGACATTGGCTACACATCAAACTCAGAGCTATCCTTAGCTACACAACAAAGCAAAATGAATTGTGAGAACACACACATAACTAAATAACTAAATAATAAGTAATATCTCTCTGTCTCTGTCTGCCTGGCACTCTTTCTCTCTCTCTTTCTCTCCCTCTATCCCTTTCTCTCTTCCCCCCTTTTCTCTCTGAGACATAATCTCACTTTGTAGCCATGCTTGTCCTATAATTCACTATGAAGACCAGGCTGGCCTCAAACTCACAGAGATCCTCCTGCTTCTATCTCCCAAGCACTGGAATTAAACGTATGTACCACCATGCATGTCAATAAATAAATCATTTTTTCCAAAAATCATTCACTGGCGTATTTCTAAATACTATAGGTCATTTGCAGATCTCCCTTAAATATATACACATGCTTATGCTTATTGGTGATCATAAATCAGTATCTTCATGTTTTAAATTGCTGTCCCTCAGTCATCAATAAGAACATCTCCCATGTTTAAAAGTAGCTGGTTTATAAATCTTTGGATTACCTACAAGTCATTTTCTTTCATTTCTTATTCTGTTATAGTTTTTGTTTACTAGTTTTATGAAAAGATGTAAAAGTAGATCTCTCTTATTCATACTTCACTTAACAAGTGTTCTCTTTCAGATATTTGTTCTAGTTTAAGGAAAGTACATATATAAACACCTGTCTGTGTGTATGTATCTACATCTCTGTGTGTGTCTGCCTGCCTTCCTGTCTGTCTGTCTGTCTGTGTCTCTGTCTCTGTCTTTCTCTGTTTCTGTGCTGGTGCCAGCAGAGGCCAGAAAGGGACATGGATTCCACTGGAGCTGAAGCTGGAGGTGGTTGAGAGCAGGGAACCCAACACAGGTCCTTTTATAGGAGCCAAAAGTGCTCTTAACCACGGAGCTAGCCCTCCAGCCCCGGGAGTGATAAAATGTTAATCTATCCTTTTATCTTTGTCATTAGCTTCTCAGAGATCAGGACCCCAACTCTCCTCTGCATTCTCCTAAACGTCAGAAACAGAGTAGACATGAGGGAGGAAGACAAAAGAGGCTGCACACACAGAAGCTGGAATGACTCTCCAGTCACTATAGCAACAAGCTGATGCTTCCAAAGGAGTACTGGGAACTGAGAAACACATCCTAGCAAAATGAAGGGGTTGGATCTGATATTCCAAACAACCTGAGTGCAGATTTCCTTCCTAATGTTCATTCTTCTGACTGACACAGTCAAAAACAACATTCCCCTGGGAAGATTTCATGATTTTTATGTACATGTTTAAGAGGAATGTTTACACTAGTGGTCTCCATGGCATCAGATCTTAAGGGGCTGCTTCACTAATGCTCTTTAAAAACAAGAAACAAAATCAGCTGGCTCTCACATCCCCTTGGGGTTCATGTCTCTGTGAGGCGTGAAGTCATTACTAGAGTGCCTGGATTTTGCATAACACACAATTTGAAGTTGGATTCTACTAAGCTGTTGATTTCTCTAATATGAGATTGTTTTCTCTCTCCCTAAAATAAAAACAATATTAAAGCACAAGCATAAGTCCTGAAATACAGATGGAGCACCTTCCCCACCAGCAACTCCACAGGGCTTTCCCATTAACACTGGACTTTCTGAGAAACCAGGGTTTAACAGGTACAGGACACCCTTGCCTTCTGAAAGGCTCCGGGAAGGGCACACCCCTTACTCTTTCTGAATCAGACTCTGGAGAGACATCCTTTCCCCGGCTGTGCTTAGCCTTAGGTCCAGGATTTCAGCTCTCTGCACAAGCACTTCTTGTCCAGAGCAGTGTGACTGTTGCCCTATTGATAGATCTTGATAGAAAAAAAGAATTAAAAAAGCCGTTCACGGCCAGCTCTTCCCAAACCAATTGGAGGCATATGCCTGTCTGTGCCAGCTTCATGGTCAAACTGTTCTGAGCCATGGCTGATGAGATCCTTTCTGACACAGATGTGGGAGCCTCGGCCATCTGGACACCTCCCTGAGACATAGGAACATTAACACAGTGACCTCCTCTGAGACAAACAGCATGCTCAGTCAGTAAGCCGCTTTACAAATGCCTTAGTTAGTTGTTGATAACACTCCTTTGTGGACACCAGGGGCTTCACTTGTCTGGACAAAGCAGATACCTCCTAAGACAGGAGAAAAATCTTATTTCACCCTCAGGGAGACAAGCCAGAAGTTGAAAGGAAACAACACTCCCCAGAGGACATGATAAGAGGATTCAGGCAGTTGTCCCCTCAGTGAGAAATGCCTTCCAGACCCTAGAGCCCTCTCTCAGGACAGCTGCTTACAGGCCCTCCCTGATAAGCCTGCCTGCTCAGAAAGAGTAGATTCTTTTTCTTTTTCTCTCCTTTCTCTTTCCAGGTGCTTGTCAAAATCCATTCTTGCTCTTTAACCAAGCCCTCAACCCAACTCAGGCAGCTGCTGAGAATCACTGCTGAAACTTTGGTTTTAATAACATCTAATGCAAAAATTATGTCTGCCTTTCTCTCCCTCCCTCCCTCCTTCTGTTCCTGTCTGTTCCCAGCAGATTCTGAGATCTCCAGCATACCTGCCCTTTGGTTACTTAAACTCAAATAAAATAAATTGTCCTTCAGTTTTCTTCTGGGTCCATTGTTAAATTCCTTTATCTATAAGGAATCTTAAATTCCTTGATCTACAAAAAGGGCCCTGTGTGTCTCAGTCACATTAAACTAGATTAGATACCTTTCCATGCACCAAGCAGATTTTCCTATGCTGGGGTAGCCTGAGCCAGGCTTTCATGGTTCACATCCTTGCATGGTGCACACATGGACACAGAGCAGGCAGGTACTCAACGGTTAACACAGCCTCACAGCAGGGTGGGTTTTCTCTTCTTGGAGAAATAGTCCTCTTTCTCTTCCTTGCTCCAGAGGAAGAAATTTATAGGACCAGATACTAAATTAGAACTGAGTTCTCCCTACATGGGTTGAGGTGACATGTAGAAAGACCAAGAGGAGGTGAAGACAGTCACTCAAGACGGTGTTGGAAACAGCAAAGAGGTTCACCTGCACAGAGGGGTCCTTTCCCCATGAAGCATCTCTACAGCTTGTGTGTTTGGAAGCATGAACAGACAGTGTGTCACACTGATGTCACCTGTGGGTGCCAATTGGTCAGACAGTGAGGATCTCCTGTCTTCAGGGTACTGCTTCATCTCAGAAATGACTACACTTGATTGAAGTCAAAGCTGTGAGCTTTTGCCAGGTCCTAGGGGACTGACAGTATTCAGAAGGAAATATTTCAGTTTACCTTAACATTAAAAATTTTTAAACAAAATTATTTTATCATGTAAAAGACTGAAGATCTTATTCCCCACCCCAAGTTTGACTATAACAGTGTACAGGTTCTGAATTACCCTTTCAGAGTAGGGAACCTGGGTCATCCCACAAGGAGCCAATATACATTGTATTTCTATTGTGGGGTCGGGAAACCCAAATAAAATTCACTCCTCAGATATCCCTTCCTTCCTTCCTTTCTTTCTTTCTTTCTTTCTTTAATCTGACAAAATCAGTTCTCTTTTCCCCACAACCTCTAGTTTCAATATTAAGACAAGGAAACTCATGTTTTCTGTTTCCATTCAGCACTTTTATATATAATCCTGTAAAAATCATGCATTACTTACAGTTTAGCAACACTATGTGTGTCCTGTGCTGCTGCTGTCCTGCCTCAGTATCCCAGAATTACCTCCTCACTCACCAGGAGCCGGGACAAGGTAGGTGAGCACTCTACTGCTGAGCTAAGCCAAGCCCACAGCTAGTCTTTGTTGAACAAACCAGATGAGAAGTGCAGATCTCTGTGATCAGCTCCCATGTTCAGGACCTACTTGCCAGTGTACTTGGCTATGGCTGTGCACTATACACCTCAGTGCAGAAGGTGTGGCCCTGCAAGGTCAAGACATGAAGTGCCTTTCCCATTAGATGCACATAAGTGCTGCAGTTGGAGTCGCTGTGGAGAAAATTAAGGTGCCTACTCCTGCCTTGGCATCATGCTCTGTCTGGAGGTTCCGAGGTTTACAGAGGGGAAAGCTGCAGCTGCAAAGATGGTGCTCTCCAGAGGAGCCTGGAGAGAGTCCCATGGGGGTCTTAGTTCATCAGCATCCACAAGGGAGGCAGGGCCAGCATCCCCTTGGTATGCCCATGCTCTGGGCAATCATCTAAACTCACCAGGGACATTAGCACATTCATTCTGTTGTTGTCCTGTGCCACCTCAGTGTTCCAGTCCCCACAGATGCAACCAGGAAGTGAGGGCCAGGAGATTTTGTCCCTTGATAGAAAAATAATTTAATATGGCATGCAAGCAAAATGTGGGCACTAAATCTGTTGTTCAAAAGACAGGAGTACATAGGGACTGTTTGGCTTCTTTCTCTTATTCACAAGAATTACTGTGTGGCTTTAAAATAAACAAATTATTTGAAGAGCAACTAGATCAATTAGACCCAGAACAGGATCACACACCTTTTTAAACCCAAGATCCATTGAAAATAAGTCGTTTTAAAAAATTCTTTAATCAATAATTTTATGTCAAGAAAGAGCCTGGTTTTCTAGACATTAGAAGGATAAGTAAATGGCTTAACAGGAAGATTCAGTTCATGAGCTGGCAGGCAGTTTTCTATTTCTTTATTTTTACCACTGAATTTGGAAAAATGTTGACATATACAGANACATGTGGGTTGTCTATGTCCTTTCCTCCTTCACATGCAGTAGAATAAAGTGACAGAGACCCAGTCACAAACCGAGGGGCTGACATGGGATAGAGGGGAAAGTTTATCAAATTCTACTGCCTCAAGTTTCTCTGCCCTGTGGGATGCTGCGAGTACAAGCTGCCACTCCAAGTGAGGCTATCACTTGGGCCAGTGCCAACCGCCATCTTCACCTAAAGTTCTTGATTCTGGGCCTTTCCAGTGCTCTGAGAAAACTGGCCTATTTAGGTAATTCATGCATTAAACTGGTGACTTGATTCAGGAGAGTGGGTCTAGAGGAGAGGAAAATATTTATGAAATTAGTTCTGTAAAGAACTCATTTAGTCTGCTGGTAGTACAGGCATTGATATTTATAGACACAACTTGAGATTTATAGGATGAAGGAATCTAATGTTGGGGGTGTAGTGAGAATTTTGTTTTCTTTGACAAACACAGAAATATTATGGGGATATGTTTTGTTTTGTTTTTAAATAAGGTGTAGGGATATGGGGCTGTTTCACTGCAGGTGACTATGATTTGCTTCATGCTCTAGCAGGGGCATGGTTTTGCCAGCTGCAGATAGATTCTACAACTGTGCAACATTTGGAATTCTGGGACTTTTAAGCGGGTGTATAAATGCTAGGGCCTCAATAGAAGGGACTGGTTGGCAGTCTAGTACTTGGTTGCAGTCTGTTGCAGTTTGTCAAGTAGTCCTGGAGAGAGATGAAAAGAAATTAGATATCCTGACAGTGAAGCTCAAACTTGCCTAAAGGAACTAAACATCCCTAATCAGTTGTTAATGAAGTTGTCTAATGTTATCATCACCCTCTTCCCCCTCTATGCTTTTTCTTTCCTTCCTAGTGTTACAGAGCTGAAAGGGAGGAAAGAGAGGGGTGGAGAAGGGTGAAAGAAAAAACAACCCACAAAGCAGCCAAAGGCTGGCTACATAGGGGTTGACTTTATACTTAGTCTTTATAGAAAAGAGAGTCAGATTCTACAGATCTACAGATTCAAAGCAAGCCCCATCAAAATTCCACAAACATAGAGAAATTTTAAAGTAAAAGGTACTTAGCCAGAGATGCCCTTCAGAGGATGAAAATAGTGCTGCCAAAAGACCTGAGTTATTTAATAGAAATCTGTGGTACCCCTTCTCCACCAGCATAGCTGGTGTTATGACCAAGCCTTAGAAAGCAGCAGGCAGAGGCATCAGTTGTCATGTTAATTAGGCTTGAGATAAGCCTGATGGCCCTGCAGCTTCCGGGTCTTCCAGGCCCTCCGCTCCGCCCAGCCCCCCTACGACCAGCCCACCTGTGCAAACCTGCGAGATCTCATGTGATACTTCGGGCTTCCTGCCAAACTCCAGAACGCCTGCGCAGAAGACTGTGGGCGGACCTCCCTTCCTTTTTCTCCAAGTGTTTCTCCTCCATTAAACAGTAGCTTTGAGCAGAAGCAACCATGTAGCCTTGGCAACCATTTTCTTTACCCAACTCCCTTAGTTTCATTACAGCTTCGGGCCATTCCTCCAGGGAAACCCCGTCCACTGCGGGCAGTGGACCCCAACAAAATCTAAGTGACAGGCACAGGATACTTCCCGCAAACTGTCTAGTTTTCTATTTCTGTGACAACACAGCATGACTGTCACTAGAGAGATGGCTCTGTGTAAGAGTACTTCCTGTTCTTCCAAAGGATCTGGGTTCAATTTCCAGCTCACAACTGCCTGTAACATTATGTCCAAGGTACTTGACACCCTCCCACCAATGCAGATAAAATAAAAGTTAAGAAAAAATAGGAATTGCATCCTCCATTAGTGACTTGCTTTTGCTCTTTTATCTTCTTATCGTTAATGTGGTCCATAAACTCACACTAAATTAAAAGACTGAGGTTGCTAAGTAGCCTCAATTCTCTCACCTCATGTGGCCCCCATTGCTGTGATTTAAGGGTGATCTGTCCCTACAGATTCTATATTTGAATCTTGTGTCCCCACTGGCAATAATGTTTGGGTAGATTTGGAACCTTTATCATATGGAACCTCACTGAACTGGGTCATGAGGGTGGGTCTATGATGGGTAGGGTTTTGCCATCAAGATACTTTCTCATTATCACTGTGACTAGCATCAAGTTTCATGGCACTAACCTCTTCAACAACTACAGCTACTTCCCTGTGTGTACATTGTCTAAACTTTAAGCTTGCTCTCTCATCTCTCCTCTGCCAAGCCAATTAGTTAATCATCCATACATCTGACATCACTCAAGTTCTCAGGACATGAGAACAATGAAGCCAGATTCTTGGCCACAATAATACATGAATGCCTAGTGTCTACCTACTTTCTGGTAGAATTTTTCTTTTCCTTTTGAAATATCATAAGCTAGGTGTCCACTGCCCACATTTCTCTCAATGTTCTTATCTCTGAGTGTAGGGAGCGGCAGTTGCTCCGGAATGGCAGTTGCTCAAGAATGGCAGTTGCTCCGGAATAACAGTTGTTCAAGAATGGCAGTTGCTCCGGAATGGCAGTTGCTCTGGAATGGCAGTTGCTCAGGAATGGCAGTTGCTCTGGAATGGCAGTTGCTCAGGAATGGCAGTTGCTTAGGAACGGCAGTTGCTCGGGAAAACCCGGGCTCCCTCTTCAGGCCCTCCTCAAGCAATAGCCCCTCCCGAACGGGCAATATGCTAATGAGGTATGGCTTGTGATACCAATGAATGGGCAATATGCTAATGGGTGTGGCTTGGTTCACCAATCCACATCCACTACGACACCCCCTCCCCTTCCCTGGGAGAGTATAAAAGCAGCAGCTCTGCTGCTGTTCTGGGTCCTGGGAATCTACAAGCAAGGCGCTCCTGAATAAAGCTGACTGAGCCGATCCCGGTGGTGATGTGTCATTCTTGCTGGTCGATGGAGGCAGGGAGGCGCACCGCATCTGAGCTTCCACTAAATGTTGCAGTGAGCTCTGCTTCAGTACACTGGGGCTTTTCTATCCTAAAGACCTAAATTCTTCTCTCCAGTCAGAAGACACTTCACTCCATTTAGAGTCTCAAGAACTACAAGCTCAGGTTTTTCCTAGCAAGGGCTTTGCTAGTTGGTACTAATTTCTGTATTATGTTCTTTTCTTAGTGCTATGATAAACTACCTCAAAGAAAGCACCTTGAGAAAGTTTCATTGGTTTGCAGTCTCAGAGGAATATGGAGGAAAAGATGATAAACATGGCAGCAAGCAGGGACTGCATGATGATTTGGACAGGAGGCTGACTGACCACATTCTAGCAGCACTCAGGAAGCAGAGCACAGAACAGGAAGTGGGGCAAGGGTCCACAACCTCAGGACCCACCCTCGTGGCATCTAGGATATGAAATCTACACACCAGTGTGTAAAGATGCAAGTTCACATGAAACAAGAAAGCCTGAACTGAGTCTTTGCTCCTCCACAGCAGCTACCTAGGAGATGCTTCCCCAGGGCCAGAACTGATGCAGCTGTGGTCAGGTGGGAGACAGTGTGTGCAAGCTCCATGCTAAGCTGACAGTACTACTTGGCAGAATTGTCCACCTAGAGCTGTATTTGAAAGCATGAAAGAAGGACTGGGGGAGGGACATGGAGAGCAGCTGAGGTCAGGTGATATGTGGTGGGGTCCAAGTCCCTGCATGCAGCTGTGAAGGTGAAGCCTAGATTGCAGTGGGGACCCCAGGATGTTGGAGGTACAGAACTGTGGGACATCTGCCAAGGACAACTGTGCACATGGTGAGGAGGAGGCCCAAAGGCGGAGGCTACGTGTGCCACAGGCAGCCAAGCTGGAGCAGTGGGGCTACCTAAGCCTTTGGAACAGAATAGATTTCATATCCTAGATGCCAGACATAGACTGCAGTGTTTCTTCTTGTCTCTGCCATGTTTTAGTCATACTGTGATCTGATCTTTCCCTAGTATGCCTTCATTCCCCTCCTTTAGATGGGGAATATGTGTTATATACCTTATATATTGGAGATCTGAAAACTTTATTTATTTATTTATTTATTCATTCATTCATTCATTCATTCATTCACTTTAGGTCCCAATAAAAGCCATCTTCTCCTCTAATACCCCTCCTCACACAGTATCTTCTCCCAATTCCCTCTCCCCTTCTCTTCTGAGGAGTAAGTCTCCCTGAGTACCAGCCCAACCTGACAGATCATCTCACTGCAGACCTGGGCACATCCTCTCCCAGTGAGTTCAGACAAGGCAGCCCAATTAAGGGAGCTGGGTCCACAGGCAAGCAACAGAGTCATGGGTGGTCCCTGCTCCAGTTGTTGTGGAACCTGCATGAAAATCAAGCGGCATATCTGCTACATATGTGCTCAGGTTTAGGGAGTGGCTAAGTCCAGTTAATGAATGGATTTCCTGCAGTGTCTGCTGTTATGTGCTCATTTTGTTTCTGATTTGTTAATTTGCATTTATGCTTTTTAGTTACTTTGGCTTAGGGGTTTTTTTTTTTTTATTTCCTTGATTTTCTCAAAGAACCAGCTATTGGTTTCATTAATTCTTTGTATTGCTCTCTTTATTTCTAGTGGATTGATTTTAGCCCTGAGTTCGCTTCTTTTGTTCTAGAGCTTTTAGGGGTGGGGTTAAGTAGCTGGTATGAGATATATTCAATTTCCTTATGAAGGCATTTAGACCTATGAACTTTTCTCTTAGCACTGCTTTTACTATGTCCAAAATTTACTGTGTATAATTTTGGGTATATTGTTCCTTAATTTTCATTAAATTCTGTGGGTTAAAATGGGGTCCCACATATGGTTGCCATAGGCCAGGGCCACTTGTAGAGGTGGCTGTGAGAGTTTGACTGCATGGACCCCACATACATTGTCAGACTGGCATCAGGCTGTGGGAAGCCATAGTATCCCGCTCTGGGGATAGGGATACACAGTCTGAGGTCCCTACAGATCTGCCAGAATTGGTTCAGAGGTCCTGGCCTGCATGGAGGCTGAGACCCGCAGGTCTCAGGTACTTGGACATCCCAGACTCTGCTGTATGCTGTGGAAGAGCTGAGAACAGAGTGTGGGCCTGTGGGCAGGGTCTGGCCCAGGGCCAAAGGTAAAAGGGCAGAAGGAAGGAGCTGTGGCTGGGTTGCATGGGGAGGAGAGTCCTAGGCAGGCTCAGCAGGTTGCTTGGCTTGGTGGAGACTGTGGCTGGAGCACAGGGAGGCCACCCACAGGAGGTTAGACAAGTGGCTTCTTAAGGGAAGACCTGCTCCATAGCTCCTTCATGTGAATCCTGATGAGAAGGGTCAGTCCATTGTTTTAAGGCATTTATTATAGAAAGGCAGAGAGAGGGAGAAGAGTAGAGAAGTAGAGGCTGGCCATGGCTATGTGGAGAGTGGGAGGAAGGGAAAGCAGAGAGATGGGGAGCAAGAGGGCAAGAAAGCAAGAGAGATGCCAGAGAGTAAGAGTGAGTAAGATATTAAGAGAAAGAAGAGGGGGCAAATAGCCCCTTTTATAGTGGGCCAGCCTACCTTGCTGTTGCCAGGTAACTGTGGGGCTTGAGTTCAGACAGAATACCAGGAACTTGGGGCACTGCCTACAGACATAACTGATGACCACACACCTCTTTGCAGGGAACTGTGGGAAGCTGTAGCTGTAGCTGCAACAGGAGCCAGGGGTCCAGGAGGAGTGGCTGAACACCTGCTGTACATCTTAGGCAGAAGTCATCACCTACCAGGTCACTGGGGTTCAAGGCCTGTGCTCTTCTGGGAACCAGGCTGTCTGTGCCCAGCTCACCACCACACAATTCCCCCTTTTACTTTTTTAAAAGAGAGGGGTCACTGGAGTGACTGTGTCATTTGTAGTAAAATTCTGGGTGGGGAAGCAGTACCAAAGAAAACACTGTCCAGGCCAGAAGGGTAATAAACTAAACCAGAGAGGTAAGGACAGTTAAGGGTGAGGGTTGGGAAGGCAAGACATAATTGAATCAATTAATTGTTCCATGGGTAGTACAGTTTGATGGTTATAATATCAGTTTTAAACAGCATTTGATTAATCTAAATAGACACCATGTTTTCCTTACTATTATGTAACTTCCCCCAAGTTCAGCAGCCATTTGACTTTGGCAAAAGAGTTCCTCTGTACCTGGAAGGTCCCTGGTTTGACCTCTGTGGGGCTCCGTGTGTGTCTCTGGATTTCAGTGTGTCTCAGAAGTCTTCAGTCAGATGAGGTGTCTGGAAGAAGGCAGGTTTGTTGTACCAGGCAGGTGCCAGTGGACTGTACTATCTCTGCTGGATCTGTGGCAGCAGGCACTGTCCTTTTCTTTTGTGGGGATAAACCTGTAGGGTAATCACAACAGAGGAGCAGGGGGATGTCTGCATAGGGCAGATAGTAAAGTTTAAGTTTGCATTAGTTTGCTAAGGAGCACATCACAGTCTGCTATTATGAGCCTAGAAAAGCAAGGGTGTTTGAGGAATTTAGTCCTGGAAGGCATCCTTTAAGTCTGCATTGGATGGCTGAGGAAGAAAATATCATGTTAATTATGCATCCGGGATAGGCAGTAACAGTTTGTCTGGTTGTTAATTAAGGACTAAATATTGGTAACCAGCATAGTTGATATGACCTATGGAAGTAGATGAAATGACTTTTAAACCTTAAAAAAAAATTTAAACAAATTAAAGATTTTTTTTTTGACATACATCAGAATGCTAGGGAAAAAAATAAACATTTAAATAAAGAAGCAAGAAAATTTTGGGTTGAAAAGCATGAACATTGTTTCAGGTATTCCTGTTAGAAAGAACAAGCATTTAAACAAAGCCTGAAAACCTTTGGCTTAAGGCCAACAGGTGCATTTTTCTTTGGGGGGCTTCTGTGGGGTGGGGGTGGGTTCCTGCTCTGCTGTGAGGTGGCTGTGCGGTCTGGCAGACAGGTTCCCCTTTTCTCCATTTGTTTTTTCTTGGAAAGCAGGAGATGAAAGGACAACCTTGAAGAAAAGCTCAAAGGAATAAACATAGTAGCACAATCAGGGACAGAGGGAGGGAGAGGCTTTCTAGTCAATGTGACAGCCCACTGGCCAGGGTGAGAGAGCAAATCTTGTCCTTTGAATGGCAGAGACCTCAAGGAATGGTGTGCTGGCTGGCTGGCAGACAGAGGAAGCAGAGAGTTCAAAGCATGCTCTGCCATCTGAAAAGCAGTTCCACAGGAGGCCTGTTGCAGGGCTGGGGAAGGGGCAAAGAGTAGAGGCTAGTCACCATCAGAAGTAGAGCTGGTTAAGTCTAAAATGAGATTTGGAGAGTGTAGCTAAAAGTCAAAAGGAGGAAGTTAAAAAAAAAGCTAGCCAGGAACACACAGAGCGAGAAAGAGAGAGAGAAAGAGAGAGAAAGAGAGATCAGATAAAGGCCTAGTCTTCTGTACTTGGTCAGATGACTCATGGTCTTGGGCAATCTGGAGTTCCAACGTGGGTCTGTGTGTGAGGGTTCCAGCTGAGGGTATGCTTCAGCTGGTTCTGCCACATGTTGGTCGCCAGATGTGGGTTAAGAATAGTGTCCCACATCCACTCAGGGCTCGGGCTGCTGGGTGAGGCAGGAAGCCAGAAGTTTGACTGCATGCACCCCACTGCAGGATTCGGGCTGTAAGAAGCCACAGGACCCAACTCTGGGGGGGGGGTGGGAAAGACGCCATCTGAGGTCCCCATGGACCTGCCAGAATTGACTTGGGGGCCCTGGGCCTGCACAGAGCCTGAGGATGATAGGTTCTCTAGCTCTTGGGCACCTCAGCATACTGCGGAAGAGCTGAGAACAGAGTGTGGGCTCAAGGGCAGCTCTAGTCGGGGCCAAGGGGGAAAGGGCAGGAGAAGGGATCTTCAGCTGGTTACTGCAGGGAGAGGAAGAGTCCTTGGCTTGTTTAGGTGGGCAGCTTGGTGGTGAGTGACTTGACTCAGCAGAAGCTGTGTCTGGGAGTGCAGGGAGGCCTCCAGTGGAAGGTTAGACAAATGGCTCCTTAAGGGAAGAACTGCTGTATTACTCTAGCACATGGATCCTGATGAGAAGAGGCAATCCATTGTTTTAAGGCATTTATTGTAGAAAGGCTAAGAGAGGGAGAAGAGTAGAGAAGTAGAGGCTGGCCATGACTACATGGAGAGAGGTGTAGAGAGCCGCTCTTGAGTCGGCTCTGTTGCTATTCTAAGATGGCACTGACATTTTGTTACCACCCCTAGTTTAGAGCCAGTAAACGACCCAAAAGCACGTGCACCTGTTGTTTAACTGCCGCCCAGCAGCAGTTAATTGAGTAATGGCCCAGCAGCCAATCCGGTTAAGACACGCCTCCTCCTTGGCTATATAAGCCGAGGCTTTTCCGGGCTNAAGGCATTATGGCAAGAGGCAGCCCAAAAACAAGCAGTGGCTAATGCCGCAGCAATTACAGAGGAGCAAAGAGGCTGGAACACTGACATGCTGACAGGCCAAGGCCCATACGAGGCCAACCAATTAAATATATATATGCAACTAACTTGTCTAAGGTTTTGTCTAGACATTTATTACAGAATTGGACTGCTGATTTTGATGATGCCCTCCGAGGACTGCGATTTGCCGTAACTCAAGTTGATTCTATACGCCTGGACCTGTCGATAATGGAAGGCTTTTCCACATAGATCTCATCGGCCTTTTCCTACTTTAAGGAATGGGTGGGAGTGGGATTTTTTGCTATTACTTTTGAATGCGGTGTCTTATTTTTATTATGGATGGTTTGCAGGCTAAAATCTCAACAAAGATATGACAAGGTGGTGATTGCTCAGGCGCTTGCTGCATTGGAGCAAGGAACTTCTCCAGATGTTTGGCTCTCTAATAACAGGTCATGGCACTCACCCTAGAATAATTTTGCAGATAAGGATTGTTGCTTGGTTGCTTTATGGAATCATATGCTAGACCAACCTAAGACAGGGACCTATTTGGTGAATAGTTTTCCCAGTGACGGGTAAGGCTAGCAATGGATGTCCATAGTGACCTAGTCGGTTGTTCCTTAGCCCCTGCATACCAGAGGACTTAGTTCCATTGCACCTGGTGGGGTAAGGAAGACATGTTTATGAGCCTTGATCGCTTAGGCCCCCAACAATAGGACCTTAGCCAAATCAGGCCTTGTTAGTATAAGCAACATCCAAGCATTGCATTGTCTAGGCCAGACCTTGCTCAAACAAAACAAAAAGGGGGAGATGTAGAGGGCCGCTCAGAGTCGGCTCTGTTGCTATTCTAAGATGGCACTGACATTTTGTTACCACCCCTAGTTTAGAGCCAGTAAACGACCCAAAAGCACTTGCACCTGTTGTTTAACTGCCGCCCAGCAGCAGTTAATTGAGTAATGGCCCAGCAGCCAATACAGTTAAGACACGCCTCCTCCTTGGCTATATAAGCCGAGGCTTTTCCGGGCTCTGGGTTTTTTTCCTCTTTCAATGCTTCAATAAAGCTTTGCTGTAGAAGGATCCTGTGTGCGGCCTGCTTCTTCCTGCTGGCGGGTCGCAGAGGTGGGGGGGAGAAAGTGGAGAGAGGGGGAGCAAAAGGGCAAGAGAGCAAGAGAGAGGCCAGAGAGTAAGAGCAAGAGAGTAAGGGAGTAAGAGAGGGAAGGAGGGCAAACAGCCCCTTTTATAGTGGGCCAGCCTACTTGGCTGTTGCCGGGTAACTGTGGGGGGTGGAGTCCAGACAGAATACCAGAAGCTTGGGTCATTGCCCACATGACTGATGGCCACACATCTCTCTTTGGGGGGCTGTGGGAGGCTGTAGCTGCAACAGGAGCCAGGGGTCCAGGAGGAGTGTCCAGACACCTGCCATCCCTCATAGGCAGAAGTCACCACCTATAGGGTCACTGGGATTCGAGGCCTGGGCTCGACCAAGGACTAGTCTGTCTGTGCACAGCTCACCACCCCACAGAATTCTAGAAAGTTTTTAATATCTTTTTTATTTCTTCTTTGACACAGTGGCCATTGAGGAGTTGTTCAGTCTCTATGCGTTTTAGGCTTTCTCTTGTTTTTATTGTTGTTGAAGGCCAGTTTTAATCCATGGTGATCTGATAAGATAAAAGGGTTATTTCAATCTTCCTGTATTTTTCGAGGCTTTCTTTGTGACTGGGTATATGGTCAATTTTGAAGAAGGCCCCACTTTTGTGTTTGGGTGAAATGTTCTGTAGTTATCTATTAGGTCCATTTGATTCATAATGTCATGTAGTTTCATTATTCCTTTTTTTAGTTTCTATCTCGTTGGTGAGAATGGATGTTGAAGTCTTCCACTATTAATGTGTGGGGATTGATGTATCATTTGAGCTTTAGTTATGTTTCATTTATGAATGTGTTTGATAGATTCATTTCAAGCAAAGATGTTGAGAATTGAGACATCATCTTGTTGGATTTTTCCTTTGATGAGTATGAAGTTCCTTCCCCATCTCTTTGCTTACTTTTGGTTGAAAGTCTATTTTATTAGATATTTAGAATGGCTACACCAGCTTGTTTCTTGGGTCCTTTTGATTGAACAAATGTCTTTTAGCCCTTATTATGAGGTAATGTCCTTTTTTTACCCGGAAGTGTGTTTCTTGTATGCAGCAGAGTGGTAGATCCTGTTTACCCATCTACTCTGGTATTGTTTATTTTTACTGGGGAATTGAATCCATTGATGTTGAGGACTGTTATTTCCTGTTATTTTGATGTTGGTAGTGGTAGTGAGTGTATGTGTGTGTGTGTGTGTGTGTGTGTGAGAGAGAGAGAGAGAGAGAGAGAGAGAGAGAGAGAGAGAGAGGAGGTAGATGAGGAGAGGGAGAGGAGGAGGGAGAGGGGAGTGGAGGGGGAGAAGGACAGGGAGAGAGAGAGAGAGAGAGAGAGAGAGAGAGAGATTGATTCTCATTTGTTTCTGCTGGTGTGAAATTATTCATTTCTTTTGTTTTCTTGGGTGTAGTTACCCCGTGTGTTGGGAATTTCCTTCTAGTATCCTCTGTAGGGCTGAATTAGTGGAAATATATTGTTTGAATTTAGATTTGTCATGGCATATCTTATTCTCTTTATCAATGGTGATTTATAGTTTTGCTGGGTATATCTGAGCTGACATCTGTAGTCTCTTAGGGTCTGCAAGACATCTTCCCAGGACCTTCTGGCTTTTAGAGTCTCTGTTGAGAAATCAGGTATAAATCTGATAGGTCTGCCTTTATATGTTACTTGACCATTTTCCCTTTCAGCTTTTAATATTCTTTCTTTGTTCTGTACATTTATCATTTTGATTATTATATGGTGAGAGGATTTTCTTTTGTGGTCCAATCCATTTGGTGTTCTTGTATATTTATACCCATCTCTTTTATTAATTAGGGAAATTTTCTTCTATGATTTTGTTGAAGATGTTTCTTGGCCTTTGAACTGGGAATCTCCTCCTTCTCCTATTCCTATTAGGAATCTCCTCCTTCTCCTATTCCTATTATTCTTATGTTTGGTCTTTTCATAGTGTCACAAATGTCCTACATTCTTTGTGTTAGAAACTGTTTAGATTTGGCATTTTATTTGACAGGTGTATCAATTTCTTCTATCATATCTTCTATGCCTGATATTCTTTCTTCCATTTCTTGTATTCTTTTGGTGATGTATGCATCTCCAGTGTGTGTTCTCTTTCCTAGATTTTCCATTTCTAAGACTGCCTCAGTTTGTGTTTTCTTTACTCTTCTATTTCCATGTTTAGGACTTACTAGTTTTGTTAATTTCCTTAACTTGTTCGATTGCATTTTTCTGTATTTCTTTACATTTAATTAATTAATTAATTATCTATCTATTTATTTCCCTTTAAGGGCATCTCTCTGTTTGATCATATTTTTCTGTATTTCTTGACAGGACTTATTTGTTTCCTCTTTAAAGACCTCTATCATCTTCATAAGATTAGATTTAAGGTAATTTTCATGGGCTTCATGTGTGTTAGGACAACCAGGGATTGCAGTAGTAGGATATATGGATTCTGGTGGTGCCATACTACCCTGGCTTTTGTTGATTGTGTTCTTACCTTGGCCTTTAGCCATCTGGATGTCCCTGGTGTTAGCAGGCCTGGTAGTCCTTGTTGGCAGCAGGCCTCTGTGATTGCAGGAAGAGCTGGTTGTCCTGGGTGGCACTAGGCTTTCAGGGATGTAGGCAGAGCTGGTGTTCTCTGATGGTTGCAGGACTCTAGGATGGCAAGCAAAGGCATGGATCAGAAATTGGAGTGCAGAGGGAACATGACATACCTCAAGGCTTCTGGGATCACTGGTGGACCCAAGGAGTAGGAGATTGGGGTGTGGGGATCTTACCTGGCTGTCCCACGTAGCAACAGGCCTTCTGGGGTACAGAAAGAGCTGAGGCCCAGGGGATGGCGTGCAGATCCGTGATTTCTAGTAGAAGTATGGACCAGAAGATGAGGCAAAGAGAAGATAGGGCATTCCTTGATATTTTGGAGATATTACTTGCCATTTTATTTTATTTTATTTTATTTTATTTTATTTTATTTTAATAGTGAACTGTCTTAGAGTTCTACTGCTATGAACAAACACCATGAACAAGCCAACTCTTATAAGGACAACATTTCATTGGGGCTGGCTTACATGTTCAGAAATTTAGTCTATTATCATCAAGGCAGGAGTATGGCAGTATCTAGGAAGACATGGGGCTGGAGGAGCTGGGAGATCTCCATTTTCATCAGATGTTCACTAGGAAAATACTGGCTTCTAGGCAGCTAGGATGAGTGTCTTAAAGCCCATGCTCACAGTGACATACATCCTCCAACCCTTAATAATGTCACTCCCTAGGCCAAACATGTTCAAACCACCACATTCTACTCCCTGGCCACCATAGGCTTGTTCAAACACATGAGTCTCTGGGGGTCAAACCTAAACATAGCATAATGCAAAATACATTTAATCCAGCTCCAAAAGTCCCCATCATCTATAGCAGTCTCAACAATGTTAAAAGTCCAAAGTTCAAAGTCTCTTCTGAGATTCATGCTGGCTCTTATCTGTAATCCCCTATCAAGCCAAAAATTCTGAACCAAAGCAAGACAGAAAACCAGCTGGGCAAATTTCCAACTCCAAGTCTCCACGTCTGATGTCCAAGTATTCTTCAGATTTCCAACTTCTTTTATCCTTGTTAACTTCTGTTAGCAGGTCTGGCATTCAGCAGCAATAAACTTCATTCTCTTTAACTAGTTCCACTCCCTGTTAGCAGCTTTCTTTGGCATGTATCCCATAGCTCTGACATTTCCAACATTTTAAGGTATGCAGGGCAATTTCAACTTTCCAGCTTCTTATTCTTTCCTTTTTGGAAAGGTTAACTGATAATACTTTGTCTAGTAACCCAACTGCTTCCCCACCTTGCGCTTTAAACTTTTGAACCTGTTTTTTTTCCTATACAAAGTCTAATCTGAGATCAGACTAGCACTGCAATCAGACTCCTGGGTCCTTTTTGCAGTTGGATCTCTAGTATTAAGGTGTTCATTCAATTAACTATTCTTGCTTAACTGAGACAGTGTACCTATGGTTTGAGTGGTGATTCCCAGACCATAACAGTGTCCAACTCTCACAAGAACAGCACAGGAAAGAAAAGCTATTTAAGAGCAGTGACAGGAGAGAGGGTCAGTCAGTTCTGGTCATTCAGTTGAGTTCAAGGGAGTTGAGTCAGTCAGCGAGGACTCGGTGTAGTGATTGCAGTGCAGTAGAACTGAGTCCGTTCGTGAGTCCATGCACTTCATGGCAGTTGAAACCAGAGGATAAGAAACCAGAAGCTTAGAACTGATTGCCAAGGTTAGTTTCAGGCCAAACAGAGCAATTCAGTGAGAATCTGAGAGAAGCCAGATTGAATCAGTCTGCTTGGAGAGTAGTTTGAGCCAGAACAACTGAGTTGATCCACCCAGTTAGCATTCAGAAATAAATTTTTTAAAAAAAGGTAAGCTTATTCAGCAGTAATCCTCCAAGACATCAATTAGATTAAGCAAATAAAAAATACTTTAATAGCTAGCTATGCTTTTAGAGCAACCTTTTCTATTAGGAAGATAGAGACTGTAAACATTCCCCAGGATTAAAACTGCTTGATAACAGAGAAGAAAAAAATTCCCTTTAATAGAGACAGCCAGGTGTTTTTCCAAATATTATCTTAAAAATTAATAAAATTAAAAATTAATCTTATATTCCAATAAATATGAGAACTGCTTCATGTCTAAGTGTCAATCATAATTAAACCAGAAATCTTCTGATATTGCTAAGACTGAATGTTGAGGATAATAGAAAATTATTTTAATTATAGTATATTATGTTTATTATATAAATAGTGGATGAGCTCAAGTGATAGCAAAGAAAGAATGTATTTTCTGGAATCATTTTAGAGATCCATAAAAAGCTTTTTAACATCTATTGTCAATAATCAGTTTACCTGGAGATTAAGAGATGGCTCAACAGTTGAGCAGAGGTGTTTGCCTTGCAGGGTACCTAAGTTTAGTTGGCAGCACCCACATCAGAGAACTCACAACTGCCTGAAACTCCAGCTGGAGAGGAACCAAGACCATCTTCTGGCCTCTACAGACATTTCACTCATGTGCACATGCCCCCACAAACACACACACATGATTGAAAAGAAAATAAATATTAAAATTAAAAAATTGCTTTTTGATTTGGAGTTAAAGATAAGATATATTTATTAGTCTGTGAATGTCTTCATTAATTACATGTTATGCTTTTTATACAATGAGGATAAAATAACTTCTTTTTTAAAAATATCTGTTCTTCTTTATGGGATGCAACATAATACATGTATATACTGTATGATGATCATTTGAGAGATATTAACTTACCTGTTACCATAACATTTTTTAATGTATGCATGCTTTGTCGACATGTACACCTGCATGGCAGAAGAGAGCATCAGTTCCCTTTCTAGATGGTTGTGAGCCACAACATAGTTGCTGGGACTTGAACTCAGGACCTCTGGAAGAGCAGCCAGTGCTCTTAACTGCTGAGCCAGCTCTCCAGCCCCATTATGAACATTCATTTCTTTGTGGTAAAAACATTTGAATCCTCTGTTCCTGGTTTCTTTGAACTAAATAGTATGTTTTTATTCACACTAGTCACCTTAATCTATAACAGAATCTTCCTGTGCCCATAAGTACCAAACTATTTTATTGTTTTGTTTTTTGTTTTGTTTTGTTTTGTTTTGTTTTTGAGACAAGGCTTCTCTGTATAGCCCTGGCTTTCCTGAAACTCACTCTGTAGACCAAGCTGGCCTCGAACTCAGAAATCTGCTTGCCTCTGCCTCCTGAGTGCTGGGATTAAAGGCGTGCACCACCACGCTCAGCCAAACTATTTAAATATAAAAGTTGGGGGCTGGTGAGATGGCTCAGCGGGTAAGAGCACCCGACTGCTCTTCCAAAGGTGATAAGTTCAAATTCCAGCAACCACACGGTGGCTCACAACCATCCGTAACGAGATCTGGCTCCCTCTTCTGGAGTGTCTGAGGACAGCTACAGTGTACTTACATATAATAAAAATAAAATAAAACTTTAAAAATAATAATAAAAAATAAAATAAAAGTTGGAAAGCTCTAGATACTGGCTTACAAATTCCTGTATAATAGTGAACAAAACTCAAGAGAATTCTCATTTCTCTGACAATTGACATCCAAAGGTGTGTGCTCATTCAGTTTTGACTTAAGTAGAATAGTATAGATTTAATTTGTTTTTTTTAAAAAACAATTTAAAGCATTAGACAAATGCTTCCCCTTAACTCTATGTAAATCAGAAGGCAGGGATTTTGGTTTTGTTTTTGTTTTTTTTCATGTAAATGCAGAAGGCCAGGTGGGAGCAGATACTTCTTGGGTAAACCTGGTGTATATCACTCATTGTTAAAAACAATAAATATTATTAAAAACAATAAATATATGAAATTCCTAGGCAAATGGATGGATCTGGAGGCCATCATCCTGAGTGAAATAACCCATTCACAAAAGAACTCACATAACATGTACTCACTGATATGTGGATATTAGCCCAGAAACCTAGACTACCCAAGATACAATTTACTAAACACATGATACTCAAGAAGAAGGAAGATCAAAAT
>LR749554.1:1584300-1771404 GCA_902729485.2 Mus minutoides
GGCAGGAGAGGTTGCATCTGATAACTTGTTAATTGTAGCCCTAGTCAGAGGAGCCTTTCGAGTAGCTCCATTCATAGTGAAGACAATGTTGCTAGTCACAGACCCTCCCTCCTGGAGAAACAGGAAAGCCCTAGAAGCCCTGAAATACTCTAGTCTATTCATTGTCCCTGGAGGACCAGAGGTCACACAGCTCTGTATGGGGGAGTTCCTCTTCTTCTCTCCAGCAGCACAGAATACTATCCACCTCCAAAAAGCATGTGGTCTAGAAAAACCTCAGAATCTGAAGAACTCTGCTCTTCCCCCATAAACTCTGAGATCACAGGCCCACACTGTCCCAGGACTCCATCAGGCCAGAGGAAACAAGGCAAAGCTGCTACCCAAAGAAGAGGAATCAATAAACTGTGTCTGTAAACACAGTAAGGGGAAACCAGAGCCAGCGATGAGAGGTGGGTAAGCCCTTGAATCAAGCACATTTCCTCTGCTCTGAGCCAGCCAGAAAGGGAAGGACACATAGAGCATAGGCTCTGTACCTGAGGCTCAACTGCCTGCCAATGAGAGAAAGAAAGGCAGGCAGGAGCTGACCGAGGCCAGACCTACCCCATGAAAAGTGCCTGGACATGAGCTCTTCCTACTGTGTCCCCTTGCCCCTTGACAGGACAGAGCAAGCTAGCCTGCAAATGCAGGACAGAAGCAGGAAGGATGGAAACACTGACACACATTTAATTGGGGCGGCTTAGTTTCAGAGGTTCAGTCCATTATCATGACAACAGGAAGCATGGCAGCATGCAGGCAAACATGGTGCTGGAGAAGGAGCTGAGAGCTCTACATCTTGATCCTAAGGCAGCCAGGAGGAGACTGTCTTCCACAGGCAGCCAGAAGGAGGGTATCTCTACTGAGCAAAGCTTGACCATAGGACCTAAAGCCCACCTCCACAGTGAGGCGCTTCCTCCAACAATTAACTGTTTGCCTTTCTAAGAGCTGCCTTGATCATGGTGTTTTTTCACAACAATAAAACCTTAACTAACATAACATCTCTCCAGTAATACCACCCACCAAGCCAATAAATCTAAAAATAAAATAAAATAAAATAAAAACACCAGGAGTGATGGTATGCCTCTAATCCCAGCACTCCTGAGAAAGACAAGCAGATCTCTGTGAGTTCCAGGCCAGTCAGGTCTATAAAGTGAGACCTTGCTGTCAAAACTGGCAGCGTGGTCTGTAAACATTCTCTGACTGTTGTTACATGATGTTTAACTAGTAAGCAACATATGGTAAAGACACCTGCTGTCCCAGGGTTCAATCCCTGAAGCCTACATGGAGGAAGGGAGAAACAACTAAGAAATCCCTCTGCACTCCATACATGTCCATACATGTGCTACAGAGCATTCCTGTTTGTATCTCACGATAACAAGTGTGGGGTTTGGGGTTTTTTTGTTTTGTTTTGGTTTGTTTTTTGTGTAGCCCCGGCTGTCGTGGAACTCTGTAGACCAGGCTGGCTATGAACTAAGAGATTCTCCTGCCTCTGCCTCCCAAATTCTGGAATTAAAGACATATGGTACCGGGGCTGGTGAGATGGCTCAGTGGGTAAGAGCACCCGACTGCTCTTCCAAAGGTGATAAGTTCAAATCCCAGCATCCACATGGTGGCTCACAACCATCCGTAAAGAGATCTGGCGCCCTCTTCTGGACTGTCTGAAGACAGCTACAGTGTACTTACATATAATAAATAAAATAAATCTTTAAAAAAAAAAAAAAAAAAAAAAAAAAAAAAAAAAAAAAAAAAAAAAAAAAAAAAAAAAAAAAAAAAAAAAAAAAAAAAAAAAAAAAAAAAAAAAAAAAAAAAAAAAAAAAGAAAGTTTAACCCAGCAAGCGCTCTTAGCCTCTGAGCCATCTCTCCAGCCCCTGTTTTATAATATTACATCATTAGTAAGGTACTTGTTCCCTTTTGTATTAGGATTCTGTCAGAATGGCTTCTGTATTGCTCATGTGGGACCATGTGTATTTCCTTTCAGCTCTGCAACCTGTGAAGAGTCTGAAGGAAACCAGAAGGGACACTGGAAAGAGACATCTGAGCCACCTGGTACTCACTGGCAGGGCATCAGCTGAGGAGAAGGGCAGATTTGGGGAAATACTTAATATGAATTCAAACCATGTTGTGCACCTGGCTCTTAAGAATAGGAACTCTTCTAGAATGAGATCTGAGGTGCCAGATACATGGGGAAATGTGTATGTCCCTGGTGGGCCCATTGAGATGCAGGCTACAGAGGAACTTGATCATCTTAATTCATCTAAGATGCCGTGCAGACCTCCTCTGCCTCTTAGTCAGGATCTCAGTGTTGAAAGTGGACAACAGCATCTCCAGTGTGCTCAACATGGTGAAGCCTTCGATGTGCACACTGTATGGATGCATACAGTGTTTCCTTTGGGAGACAGCTTGACGAACGCCTTTGATAAGTCGGCTCTTACTGCCCAAGAGGGTACTCACATAAGGGAAGAAACTTTTGATTGTAACATGTGTAAGAAGCCATTCTCTGACAAGTGTAACCACACTCAGCATTTAAAACCACACCTAAAAACACAGTGTGGGAAGTGTCCTGACGGCGAGCCAGCATTCCGTGCGAAAGCAGGCCTTCAGCACACTCTACATGCAGGGGGAAAACCTCGGGGGTGTAACGACAAGAAGTGTGTGCATCAGATGCCGAAACCGAGGGCGAATCAGAGTGTCTTCTCAAGTAAAGAGAGTAGTTGTGTGAAAACGTTTTTCCCAGACTCAACTTTGAGTGTGCAGCAGAGGCCACACACAGGTAAAAAGCCCCAGGAGTCCAGAACATCTGTAAAGATCAACAGCCAGCCTCGGCGACGTCACAGATGTGGGAGGACCTATCAGTGTAAAGTATGTGGGAAAGCCTTTAAACACACACAAAATCTCTATTTACACCACAGAACTCACACTGGGGAGAAGCCCTATGAGTGTAAAGAGTGTAAGAAACTATTCAGTGTAAAGTCAAATCTCAGTGTACATCAGAAAACCCACACAGGCGAAAAACCCTATGAGTGTAACATATGTGGAAATGCCTTTAAAAGGAGGTGTGACCTAACTATCCACCAGAGAGTCCACACAGGCGAGAAGCCCTACGAATGTAAAGACTGCAGAAAAACTTTCAGTATAAAGTCAGGGCTCATTGTACATCAGAGAATTCACACGGGCGAGAAACCGTATGAGTGCAGTGTCTGTGGGAAACGTTTTAACCAGAAATCAAACCTCTCCACACATGAGAGAATTCACACAGGTGAGAAACCCTTTGAGTGCAAAGAATGTAGCAAATCATTTAGTGTCAAGTCATACCTCACTATCCATCAGAAAACTCACTTGGGTGAGAAACCTCACTCGTGAAATCTGGGGAAGCCTTCTGTGAGCAGACATCCTAGCGCGGACACAGGTCAGAAATGACCTCTGTGCACACAGAGAATGGAGAGAAAGCGTAAGCCGTTTATCCCCATGTGCTGCAGAGACGTGAGAGGTGATGACCCCTGGGCACGTAAAGGTGGCAGAGACACTGAGTCTAAAGTCAGGTCTCATTGAGAATTAGTGAGCTCAAAACCCGAGAACCCTACCAGTGTAGGATGTGCTCAGAAGACCTCTACCAGATGTCAGATGTTAGCTATTGGAGAAATACTTCAGGCGACAGACCCTCTGACTGTGAGGCCTAGAACAGTCAGTCTTCAGTAAGACTGGAAAATCCGTACTGATAGAAACCCTGAGTGTAGCTGTGTGGAAAGCCTTTTAGTCAGAAGTCCCATCTCCAAGAAGCTTTTGGCTTCCCACAGGTGAGAAGCCCTGTGAATATAAAGAATGCAACAAAGCAAGCCAGACATTTGTCCCCTCGCCACATATGTCACAGAGGTCCCTGTCAGTGTAATCTGCAGAACAGTCACCTGCCACCCGTCAACCCTAGATACATATCAGAGAGGTCTCACGCTGAGAGGCCTTATGAATGTAAGGACTGGGAAGCATTTCCAACAAACATGCAGCGGGGCCCTCAAGTAGAAAAGCTCTGCAGGTGGAAAGGGGAGGGGGGCCCAACAGCAGATAACTCACTGCATGTCACACACACAGCTGAGAAGTGTGGTGAATGCAGTGTATGCAGAGAAACCTCCTAGATGCCAGCGGTCCGTAGGTGAGGAGCCCTTCAGCTGTAAGGCATCCTTTACTGCACACCAAAGGCGGCACATGGGATAAGCCATGGCAATTCAATGTGTGTGCAAAAACTTGGTTCTGTAAGACAAAGACATCTGCCTCCACTAGAGCTACCCACACAAACACAAAAGCCCGTGAATATAAAAACTGAACGAAAAAAAGAACAAAAACCCTGTGAATTTAAAGAATGTAGAAAATATCTCATATTTTGGGGTTATGTGTAAAAACTCACATAGGTAACTGTGCACACACATAAATAAGTATAACATTAAGAGAAATGTGTGCATCAGAAAACCCTCACTCCTGAGAAACCACAGAGTGGTTAATAGATAACATTTTTTACCCAGTGGGAACACTTTGGAGAGCTCACGGGCTGGAAGTACCTGGATGTAATGTATATGGACAACCCTGTTATAGGAAGTTGACTCCACATTGGAGAATTCACAAGAGAGGGGATGCTGTTGACAGGAGGGAAAGCATATCTAGAATGGTTATCGATATAGAAAAATGTCATTGTGAGAGGTTCTATATGCACGGGTCTCATGTGTTAAGATTTGCTTTGCTTCTTTTTCCTGGGGCCTGGCAGCCTGTATGTGTAGTGTAATGGAGAAAACATGTCCTGAGTCTTATGAGAGTTTTAACATTTGTAATGAGTCATTTCTTTCCGGCCTCAACCCTGAACACTTGCAGTACGTTATCCCTGAATCTGTCCTCGTGGCCTGAAAGGCAGGTGAGTTTATCTTTGATAAGAGGGTATAGCAAATGACACTAATTTAAGTACATGTCTTATTAGAGAGAGCAGAGCCTCCATATGTGTTTATAAATCTCTTATTTATATGAGTGATATAACATTCTATATGAGCTTTTTGCAACATAGTGCAAAATCATTGTAACCCATTTTGAAAGCATTTCAAACAGAGAATCTTTCATGTTAGAAAGCTCACTCAGGAGAGGACCCTTCTTGTTACCTGTGTATTTTCAAGCCATTTTGTGGATTAAAAAGAACCATGACATTTCAATAAATTCTAAATACCTTACCTGGCACCAGCATTACATTAAAAAGATAGTTAAGCTCTTTTCCTGTGTGGAGTATATGTATATCCATAAAACATTAAAATTCATATGTGTCGGAAATTATTCATTAAAATGGCATTGCAACTTTCTAAGAAGTACAAAGAGTGCTAAAATTATGTTTGAGCTGGGTGTAGTGGCATGTGCTTTAATTCCAGCACCCAGGAGGCAGAGGCAGTCAGATATCTGAGTTTATGTCCAGCCTGATCTTCATAGAAAGTTCTAGACTAGCAGGACTACATAATGAGACCTCTTTTTTTTTTTTTTTCCGAGACAGGGTTTCTCTGTGTAGCCCTGGCTATCCTGGAACTCACTCTGTAGACCAGGCTGGCCTCAAACTCAGAAATATGCCTGCTTCTGCCTCCCAAGTGCTGGGATTAAAGGCGTGTGCCACCACTACCTGGCAAGACCCCCAACTTTAAAAAATCAATAAAACAATTGTTGAATGTGCCATATGATAGATTTGGTCTACATCTGGGGACATTCATGTTTGTCACAACCAAAGTTTAAGAATTGCAACACTAGTGGCTACCAGGATGCAGCTGAGCTACCTGGAGGGTATGGTTGGTCACAGCAGCTGCATCACTGAAAAGCCCACCCCACTGTTGGGGTGACTGAAAAGTGGGACACTTGCAGGAAGCTCAGTGGGCAGATACCATGTCAGAGGGCCTCTCCCTTCCCAGCAGCCCTTCCTGTTTTACAGACCTGGAAAGGGATGGGCATTGTGCATCTTATACATTTTGGGGTCTCAGTGAGACTTCAGGTTTTATTTCTGAGTCTTAATGAGCATCCCCCCAGGATGGACTGTTTTCATTCATAGGGAATTGCTACGCATCAGGCACAACAGACCCTACAATGGGTAAGGTTTGTGCGTATGATTTTACCACATTAGCAGGGGTTCTCTGTGCGCAGGGCCATGCAGGAAATGCACTTTTTGTAATTTTTTTTATGATTTACGTTGAGGTTTTCCTCATTAAATTTTATCCTAGCCTGTTTCCGTCTTGTAAGCCTCCAGTTTGTAATCTCTTAATCTTTCAAAATATAACTGTATATGATGTTTGTCACCAACTATCTGCCAACTATAGATGTTAGTGTTTTCCTAACATGGTGATTTCTTAAAGTGAACCATTATTTCTAAGAGAGTAAGTATTAGGGTAGGAAAACATGAATAAAGATATTTGTCACAGCCATCTTCTGAATTGATTTAGACCTTTGTGAAGAAATGGTACTCATTTCTATCCTCTGAGAGAAATAGTCTTGGAATAAGTTCTTCTTTATTATTCATTCTCATTCTTTCAAATTGGGCACCAACCTAGCTCTGAGTGTATGCTGTGTAACCAAAGAATGTGTGTGTGTTGTGGTGTGTGTGTGTGTGTGTGTGTGTGTGTGTGTGTGTGTGTGTGTGTGTGTTTGCATAAGAGCATAGAGCCTGCTTCAGCCAACAACATGGCTTGCCTGGGGTGGATACTGTCAGTGCTCCCTGGAACTAGTAGACAGTATAACATGTCAACACAGTAATGAGAGTTACAGTTTATAAGTTCACATCAATAATTTGGTAGGAGTTTGCAACAGAATGTTCTTTGGCCACACAGCACCATCTTATACTTCGCCAAAGTGTGCTTTGACTTTGGTCTCTTATCTTAGTTACACTTCTTAGAATTAGATGATATTGATTTTCCAATTTTTTAAGGTAGTCATGTGACCTAGCTGTGTCTATTAGATACGGGGATGGGGTGGAGTGGGAGATCCACAACACCGTAGGGAAATCCAGAAGACAGATGAAGACATGAAGACATGTCTTCCACTACACATTGCTCTTGTAGTCATGATTTCCGGTTGAGAATTGTGTCCCTCAAATGTGGTTCCTATCTTTGTCGTGATAAAAAGCTTTCCAACCAGTGTGAGTGGTGCCGTGGAGGGGAATACATAGCCGGTAAGGAAACTGCTTTTTTGAAGGACTTGGGACACATATGGAAAACATTAGGTTTCTATTGGTAAATAAGCTACAGGCATGCACTTGCTCCCAAACAAGCTTTCTGAACACAGTTCCAGGATTTGGGAGGCTGATTCAAGATTGTACCTTTGAGGGCAACATATCCAAACAGACGCTCTTGCATGCCTTCTCCGACCCACGTTATCACAGAGAAGTCAGCCACCACCTCTGCATTCTCCCTAGAAGCAGCCCTGCTGTCCCTGATGACACCTTGCTTTAACTCCAAGATTACAACTGAAGACAAAGCTTAAATGCATGCACAAATTTAAAAGGAAGAGTAGTGTACAAAAGACAATATAAAATGTGGTCACATTATAAATTGTCCAGAGAGTAGTTTATTATAGGGACAAAAATCTTATTTCAGAATTTAAAATATTTGAAGGAAACTTTTTCAGAAGATTGAAAAATTCCTTGGAGTATGAGTTTAGGAAGTTACTGAAAATTGGGATAACAAGGATATCTGCTGTTGAGAGGGCTCAGCAGATAGAGGCACTTACAACCAATCCTGAGGACCTGAGTTCAAGCCCCAGAACCCACATAGTGGAAGGGGAATAAAAGGAGATACCCACAGGCTGTCCTTTGACCTCCACAGGTACTGTGGTATTCATATGATATACCCACAGTAAAAGAATAATAAATGAATACAATACAAAATGTGGACTAACATGGAGAAGAATGTAACTGTAGAAGTATCCATTGCTAGCTATTTATAGTAGGGTTTTTTTGTTTTATTGTTTTGAGATGTGGTCTCTGTTGCCCTGGATGTCTTAGAGCACTCTATGTAGACCAAACTGGCATAGGACTCAGAGATCTGCCTCCCTCCATGAGTACTAGAAATGAAAGCATGTGCCACCAAGCCTAGCTCGTTAGTTTGAACAGGTTAATAATAGCACCAGACAATGTAGATGTTAATTGGACAAAATAGGAAATGGAGATAAAAGATCTCTGTTATTCCTTATGAGTCATAAGTCATTCAGATTTTATGTGCAACCGATTACATCTGTAAAGCACTGAAGTCTATTTTCCAGATTATTGACATATATTAAGAAACATTTTCCTTTCTTCCTGTTCTCTGAAATTAAAATGTATTCATGGTCCTCAGTATTGAGGTCTGTAGGTAAGGAAGCACAGATACAGGAGACTCATGGAGTGGGGTGGAGAAATGACTCATCCGGGAAGTGCTTTCATTGTGCTTCATCTGATGTAAAAATCCCAGCAACGTGGCGGGGGAGGGGGGGGGCGGTGAGATGGCTCAGCGGGTAAGAGCACCCGACTGCTCTTCCAAAGGTGATGAGTTCAAATCCCAGCAACCACATGGTGGCTTACAACCACCCGTAATGAGATCTGATGCCCTCCTCTGGTGCGTCTGAAGTCAGCAACAGCATACTTATGAAGAAGAATAATAACAAAAAAAAAAAAAAATCCTTGGACCGGAGAGACCAACCGGAGCGAGCGGGCCGACCAGAGCGAGCGGGGCTGGCCGGAGGGAGCAGAGCCGAACGGACTTCCAGAGTGAGCCGGGGACAGCCGGAGCAAGCGGAACTGGAGCTTGAGCTGGAGCTGGAGCGAGCAGCCGGGCTGGCCGGAGCAAGCGGAGCCGATCGGAGCGAGGGGGGGCAGCCGGAGCGAGCGGGGCTGTACGAGGGCGGCAGGAGCGAGCGGGGTCGAGAGGAGCTTGAGGGGTTGACCCGAACAAGGGAAAAAAAGAAAGGAAGGAAGGAAGGAAGGAAGGAAGGAAGGAAGAAAGAAAGAAAGAAAGAAAGAAAGAAAGAAAGAAAGAAAGAAAGAAAGAAAGAAAGAAAGAGAGAGAGAAAGAAAGAAAGAACTCTATTCCTTGCTTGCTGTATCTTAAAAAAAAAAAAAAATCCCAGCAACGGTCATGGTGCGTTCCTGCAATCCTAGCGCTGGGGGTAGAAAGAGGGATTACCAGAGATTCTTAGGCAGCCATTGGGTCCCATCAGTGAAGCCAAGGCTTGGTGAAAGATATCACATGTGTGGTGATTACTTCTTTGTAGCTATAATAAAATAAAATACCACGGCCAAAAGGGAGTTACAGAAAAAAGAATTTGTTTTGACTTACAACTCCAAAGGGATAAGAGTCCCTCATAGCAGGGAGTCATGGCAACAAGAGCAGGAAGCTGAGAGATCACATCTCAGCAAGTATTAACCAGAGAGAGTGAACGGGAAGTGGAATGAGGCCTGCCCCTAATGACATCATTCAGCAAGGCCACACCTCCTAAACCTCCCCAATCAGTGCTATGGGTTGGAGACCAAGTATTCAAATGCCTGAACATATTGGGGGGGGGCATCTTACTCAAACTCTCACATCCCACTCCCCGACCCTCATAGGCTCACTGCTGTATTATAATGTAAAATATGATTAGTCTAACACCAAAGGTCTCTCCCCACAGACTGTTTTAACACTGCCTCAAAGTCTCTTCAGAGACTCCTGACACTTCTCAAAATTATAACTCCTTCTAAAATCAAAAAGCAAATTACATACTTCCAACATATAATGGGGCAGAATACACATTCATTTCAAAAGAGAGTAATGGGGCCACAGTGAGCAAACACTGGACCAAAGAAAGTCTGAAACCCAGCAAGGCAAACTCCAACTGCTGTAGTTCAATGTGCCGTTGTTTTAGTTTCCAAACGTTTAGATGGCTCTACCTTTTCAGCTTTGCTGCCTGCAATATGCATAGCTTTCTCTTGGGCTGTCTAGAACCTTTTAAAGTTTCAGTGATATGGAAATAAAAGGCAGTCCTATTCACACCAGAAATACGGAAACTACATTTTATTTAGTTTTTGGAAGGGCAGCGGGGGCACCTGGGTCCTGTTGGACTGTTGCAGTCCAACACAGAGTGTTCAAACTTCACTTATGAGAGCAAAGTTGTATGTCAGAAAAGTTCACTATGTATCACCAAGGTATGTTAGGAGTGTGATTGAGCTTCCTATGTGTGCTTCAGGGGATGGGCCCAAACTAGGTGAGCTCTTTTCCTCTTTGGGGCAAGGGCATTCTTCTATTTTACTTTTATTTTTTTAATTTATTTATTTATGTATGTATGTGAGTACACTGTAGCTGTACAGATGGTTGTGAGCCTCCATGATGGGAATTGAGTTTTAGGACCTCTGCTTGCTCCTGTCAACTCTGCTCGCTCCGGCCCAAAGATTTATTTACTATTATACTTAGGTACACGGTAGCTGTCTTCTGACACACCAGAAGAGGGTGTCAGATCTCATTACATGTGGTTGCTGGCATTTGAACTCGGGACCTTCAGAAGAGCAGTCAGTGCTCTTACCCGCTGAGCCATCTTGCCAGCCCCACACAAACTGGGTTTAGGTGTGGTTTGTTCATTATAAATCCATAGGAAATCATGAGCATCATTTTGGTCATTTCAAAATGGAATTAAAGAACCAGAGTTGATGCACATAAGATGCCAGCTGCCCTGAAAAGCAGGTCTTGATGGAAGAATGAGGAAATGATAGGGACAGAGTAACTGGACCAGGCTAATGTTGTAACCACTTATTTCCTGGAATTTGCAACTTGATAACTATTCCAAGTAGAGAATGTCAACCATACAGATGTGACAACTAGTCACATATGACCTGGTAGTGCTAATGAAGACATTCTCTCCGCATCAACTGTCTTCATCTTGTTGATATTAATGTTAGCAGAGCAAGATTTTATTTAATTATGTAGAATTCAGTCTCTATGAATTCTACTGGTAGCCAGGGAGTGGTGGCATGGGCCATTAATTCTAGCACTTGGGAAGCAGAGGCAGGTGGATCTCTGAGTTCAAAGCCAGCCTCGTTTACAGAATGACTGCCAGGACAACACAGAGAAACCATCACAAAACAAACAAACAAACAAACAAACAAACGGGGCTAGAGAGACGGCTCAGAGTTTAAGAGCACTGGTTATTCTTCCAGAAGTCCTGAGTTCAATTCCCAGCACCCACATGGTGGCTCACAAAGATCTACAATGAGATCTGGTGCCCTTTTCTGGCCTTCAAGCACACAGAATGTAGCAGGCAGAATGCTACACACACACACACACACACACACACACACACACACACACAAAGTTGTCAGTGGGCAGCCATCCTCCATAACACCCGTCTCAAACATGCCTTAGCAAGCTGAGCAAGCTATGGAGAGTCAGCCAGTAAGCAACATCCCTTCATGGTCTCTATATCAATTCCTGCCCTGACTACCCCAGTCACAGACTGTGACATGGAAGTGTAAGCCAAATAAAACCTTTCCTCTTCAAGTTGCTTTTGGTCAGTGTTTTACCACAGTACCAGAGAAGCTAATTGGGATTTTTTCCATCGGCATCTCAAACACACTAATAGTAAGACACAAGTTTCAAATACCAAGACTTACAATTTATAAGAGAAAATGGTGTTGTACATTAGACACAAAGCGTTTTATTCAAAGCAGTTATGTATAGGGTAAAAACATCTTTAGAGCTAGAGCAAAATGTGTAGTGACAAAAGACTTGTGCTGTCGGTGACACAGCAGTGTTCAGTGAGAACTAGGTAAGTTAAAACAGCCACTTCTGTTCAATGCTTTCATATGGAGGATGATAAATGGACAATGAATTGTTGCTCACCAAGAGCACTGAAGCTGACATAAGAACTGTTGTTCGTGGCTCTTTAAGTGTCAGCTGTGAACAATTCGGGGACTTCATTTGTTCATTTCTACATGGATAATATTTCCATTAGATCAACTGGCAGGCTTTATATTAGTGTCACACACTAGAAAAAAAAGTGTTGCTTACCTAAGGGATGGTAAAATAGCAACACCCACACATACTTATTTGCACTGGCACAAAGTGGGGAAGGTGCATAGGACAATATTTGAGAAAATATGAACACGTGCTAGAATGGTATTTGATGTGGAGATTTTTATGTTTTAGTTTATGCATGTATGTGGTGAGGCTGAAACCAGGGTCTCATGAATGTTACACATACATTTTACCACTGGGCTACATGCATACCTCAGTCCCTGTTTAACAAAGCAAGATATATATACACAGCGCACACATTTCCTGTAATTAATCTAGGTCCCACCAAGGAATTTTTCATTAATATAAAATACCCAAATATGTAGGTGAATAAGGGAATGTTTGGTGCAGTACAAGCTGTATAAAATACATGGCTGGCCCCTATAACTTCATGCCAGTAGCAACTCCAACCTCCAGGTACAATAACCGCAAATGTTCCCAGGCACAATGTGCTCTGACAGACAATAATATCACTCACATATTTATTGGCACATGTGTGACTCCATTTGAAAGTTAATATTACAATTACAAAGACTGATAGTTTTCCTTCATTACAAACTTCTGACATGGACGTTTTGTTCAAAGTTTCACCTGTTAACTTATTCATATTTGGTTTGTTCAAATTGTTCAATGAAATGTCTCTGATAAACTTCTCAAATTGCACAAGTTTCCCTTGGGTACAAACTCTGAAATATTAAAGAGCATGTAAGTACCATGCACAACGACTTGAGAAAGTTATTTCTCAAACTGAAAAAAAAAAAGTAAGAGTATTTGGGGACAAAAATGGGTGATTTCTAGTCAGTTCCTTTTCTGTTAAATGGGGGACTTTCTGACAATGGATGTCAAGGCTATCTTACAGGGTACATTCATCTCAGACCCAGAGCTCATGAGAACTTAGGGAGGAAGAAAAATAAAGTATTTCTGTGGGCCTGGCTAAGAGTAGTGATCATCTCATTTTGTGTGTGTGTGTGTGTGTGTGTGTGTGTGTGTGTGTGTGTGTTACATGATCACACAGACCTTCATAATGGAGACTATGTTCCAGAGAAGACAGCCAACTTGTGCCACATAGAATTTTCTGTGTAAATTTAGCACCTGCAGAGGTGTCCTTTCTTGCAAAAACATTGTCCACACTGTGACATTTATAGGAGATGCCCTCCACGTGCCTTGTCTGGTGCCTGCTGATGGTTTCTGCTAACAGAGCTTCCCACATTAGACTCACAGGAGCTCCCTCAGGTGGATTCTCTGATGTACAGTGAGGGACGACTTGTGATAAAATGTTTTCCTACATTCTTGACATTCAAATCGTTTCTCACTTTCGTGAGATATCTGGTGCCGGTTAAGGTATGACTTCTGGTGAAAAGCCTTCATGCAGAGCTTACATTCATAGGGCTTCTCACCTGTGTGGGTTCTCTGATGGACGGTGAGATGTGACTTACTGTAAAACGTTTTCCTGCACTCTTCACACGAGTATGGCTTGTAGCCTGTGTGGCTTCTCTGATGGACAGTGAGGGAGGACTTATGGAGGAAGGTTTTCCTACATTCTCCGCATGCGTAACGTCTGCTCCCTGTGTGGTTTCTCTGATGTCTTCTGAGGCTCGACTTCTGGTAGAACGCTTTCCCACACTCTTCGCATTTGTAGGGTTTCTCACCAGAGTGAGTTCCCTGGTGCATATTGAGGTGTGACTGCCGGTGAAAAGTTTTCCCACATACATTGCACTCGTAAGGTTTCTCCCCTGTGTGTGTTTTCCAATGCACGGTAAGGTTTGACTTACGACTGAAGGTTTTCTGACACTCTTCACATTTGTACGGCTTGTCGCCTGTGTGAACTTTCTGATGTATCACGAGGTGTGACTTAGAGTAGAACGTTTTCCTACATTCGTCACACTCGTAGGGCTTCTCACCTGTGTGAGTTCTATGGTGGACATGCAGGTCCGAGTTACAGTAGAAAGTTTTCCTGCATTTTTTACACTCGTAGGGCTTCTCACCTGTGTGAGTTCTCTGATGTACCGTGAGGGAGGACTTATGGTAAAAAGTTTTCTTACACTCTTCACAACCATAGGGTTTCTCACCCGTGTGAATTCTCTGGTGCCTGCCAAGGTGTGACTTCCGGTAAAATGACTTCCCACACATGTTACATCCGTAGGGTTTATAACCAGCACGGGTCCTCTGATAGCGTCTGAGATTTGGCTTCTCGCTAAAGCTTTTTTCAGACTGATACACTTCACAGAGTTGGCCTCCTCCGGGGACTCGCTGATGCTGCACGTTTTGCTGGTTTTGCTGGTGAAAACATTTCTCACATTGTTTACATCTACGGGACCCAACTCCCGCATGTATCCTCTGGTCTGTGTGGTATGATTCCTTAATGAAGGTTTTCTCACAATCCTTACACGTGTAATATTGCTGTCCTTTGTGTGTTTTCTTGTGTTTAGTGAGTTCAAACTTTGTACAGAATGTTTTCTTACAAATACTACATTCAAAAGTTTCTTCCCGTACCCAGCTCACGTCTTGGGCATGAAGAGCTACCTCATCGGGCGCTTTCTCAGACTCACCAAACTTCTTGGACCCATGTGCAATGTGAAATCCCTTCTTAGTCCAGAATACCTTTGGGCTGCATGTCACTTCTTGCATACAACATTGAAACTGCTGTAGAGTGCCTGGAGCTCTGCTATACAACCCAGGATGCTCTGTGGGTAGGCGGGGCTTGCTAGTCAGAGAGCCATCAAGTTCCTCTCCAGTCTGCGTGTCATCAGGCTCATTAGGGGGAGGTACGCTCTGCCACACAGTAAGTGCCACAGGCCTCATTCCTGAGGAGTTTCCATTCTTTACAGTCAGATTTGAAACACAGTTTGAGCTCACATTAAGTATTTTTCCCAATTTAACTTTCTCCTCGGCTGACTTGTTGCTGTAGGTAATTACATGGTGCCACAAATGTCTCTCTTCATTGTCCTGGCTGGTTTCGTTCAGTTCCGTTACTTTCTGTACATCTAAAAGAAAACAGAAGTTGCCAAGCTCATGTTACAGCATAAAAATGAAGAACTGACTTCTCGTTCTCATTTCATTATGATTTAGCAATAATATTGATAGATAGATAGATAGATAGATAGATAGATAGATAGATAGATAGATAGAGATATGTCCCCAGTGGATCTGTAACATAGAGTTTACAATGTAAAATCACATCACTTCATTGGTTTAACGTGTTTAGTTCATTTGAAACATCACTGACCAGCTGGCTGTATATTTCAGGATGTCGTTTCCATCTGCCATCCCCCCCGCCACCGTCCCTTCCCTCTGGTTCTTACAATGTGTCCCACTTTCCTTCTTTCTGACCTGTAACAGTAAGATGCTCATCAGCGAGCTATCTGAGGATGGACGTTTGTACAGCCTGCGTTTCACTTAAGTGTAAACTTAGGAAAGGGCTGCTATCTGTGTGTTCAGTTTTCACTGTTCAATGAGGAACCACAGTAAAAATTTAGGGGGTTAGTTTACAGACACAAATGATCTTATTCTCATATGAAAACAGCTAAGTTCAACCCTCCAAATTTCTAATCAAAACCTATTTTGTGCTTCCAAGAACCTCAACGGGGCCAGGAAGCTCTAGTCTGCCCTCTGCTGGACTAGTGGATTTCACTAGCTGGACTAGTGGGAACTAAGTGACGCCCACCACTGAAAGCTTTCCAGATGTTTCTGGGACTCACAGTACCGTCATTCTTCACTTACATGGAGGTCCATGAAGCCCCACTTTATAATCCTCTGCTTCTGGAAGCTTCCATTTTGTATTAATCTGTCTTCTACACTATAAGTGTAAGTCTATTGTCTTCTACACTATAGACAACTGCCGATGACAGCTTCCATACCGACAAGAGAAACTGCAGCCTCTCAACATGAAAGCTTTGCTTCACTTACGCTTCCTTACAGCAGACCCCAGTCGTCCTGGCGATCTTCACTTCTGTCTTCCTTCCCTCACTCGCACACAGGCATTCTACCCCATGGGACAGGAGACCTGATGCTGGGCCTCTTTGTCTGATTCCCTCACCAACCCCTTAGTTAATGCCTGAAAAACTATGATATAAATATCTATATTACACTGCCAATTTCCTTCTCTATAAGGATTAAGACACAAATCTACATTCTATGCCCACCCAAGTATTAGAAATATTGGAAAAAAAGAAGTGCCTAGATTAAAGTAAATAAATAATAGTCTTCTTAAAATTCCCTTCCCTTTAGACTTTTCCTGGAATAAAACAGTGTATAATTCTATTTCTTGCTATGATAAAGCATCCTTTGCGACTCTTATCTTACAATCAAATATTAGGTGTGTTTAATTTTTTTCAACAAAATGTAAGCTCTTTATATATACTTATAATTAATTATAAATAATAATAAATAATAATTAATATATTTATTATTATTTGCATGTCTAATTTTAGAAGTACAATGCTTAGGAGATAATGAAATACCATGTGATAAAAGAACCTAGCCAAAAATGCTTCAGGTAGAAAACACAGACAGCTGAGAATATAGAGACAGCAGCTAACCAACTAACCAAAGCTGTCTATGACGCTCCATACACTTAAAGAAAATATATGCAGCAAAATAAAAAAGAGAGGAAATTTTTCATGTGAACATTCTCCTTGGAGAGAGCACATAGGAATTATGTGAGATAGCACAGTAACTGTTCCCAAGACTTGGAACAGCTTGGTACAGCCAGTGTCTGCGAGTCTACTCATCCTCGCCTGTCTGTCCAGGGTGCACTCACTGACCTGGCCGGCTCTGCTTTGGGACGTCTTCTACTCTCCATGGCCCAACACCTTGCTCCAGCTTAAAGATCACCTCGGGCTTGGTAATGCAGTGGCCTGTTGATGGGAAATAAGGTAAGACTGTATCAAATGCTAAGTCAAGTTCACTGCTTTGGGAAGCCAGTGACTGCTAGACCCACCCGAACCTTCTGTGAGAAGTTTACATTCCTCGTGCATTGGACCCGTGCCTTTAGTCAGGAGAGTGAGATGGCCTGAGAAAAGAGCAAAGCTGGGACCCCTGCGGGCCCGAGGGCCCAGCCTCGTCAGATGCTCAGTCAGAAGGAAGACCAGATCCAAATCTGTCTGAGCAACTTAGTAAGACCCTATCTCAAAATAAAAAAGGCACTGGGAATAGGGCTCAGTGACAGAGCGCTTGCCGCCGAGTATCCACGGAGCCTCCAATCAATCCCCAGCACTAAGAGTAGATAAGTAGGATTAGAAATCTAAGAACGATTTTAAGAAAACTTAGAGACATAACACAATTCAATAAGAAAGAATGACAGACAGAATAAAAGGAGAGCGGTAGGGACATAGGGAGGGAGGGAGGAAGACAGACAGAAAGACAGACTGACTGACTCAGATATGTAGGAGACAAAGGTGACTGAAAACTGAAGCGAGCCAGCTTTTGAGATGGCTCAGCAGGTAAGTGCACCAGATACAGAGCCTCACCATCTGAGTTCTCTCCCTAGTCCTCTGATGCCCAGATGTATGCCACAGCATGTGACTGCGCATGCGCGCGCGCACACACACACACACACACACACACACACACACACACACACAGTATACATTTTTTTTAAATGTTCAAGCAGTCTGAATATTTGTTGAAACTCAACAAAAACTAAGGAAAACAAAAAGCAGAACTAATCAGGCAGGAAAATGACGTTTAGAATAATGTCAGAGTTTGTACACTTTAGTTATTTAGTTACTTTTTTTTTGTTTGGTTGGTTGGTTTGAGGTTTTTTGTTTGACTGGATGTTTTGTTTTGTTTTGTTTTGTGGACATAGGGTCTCACTATGTAGCGTAGTCCTGGCTGTTCTGGAGCTCACTATGTAGACCAGGCTGGCCTCAAACTCACAGAGACCCACTTCCCTTTGCCTCCTAAGTGCTAGGATTAAAGATGTGTCAGATTTTAAAATGTAAAAAGAAATTAATTTTATTTATTTTTATTTTATCTGTATGAATGTTTTGCCAGCATGTACGTCAATGCACCACATGTATGAAGTGCCAGTGAATTAAAGGAGAAATGGCTGGAGCCTCTGGGATGGTTGATGAGTTACCATGTATGTACTGGAACCCAGATCCTCTGGGAGAACAGCCAGTGCTCTTAACTGCTAAGCCATCTCTCTAGAACTAACTCCACACACACACACAAAAAAACACTTTTAATGAGGAACTTTAAGACTTTTGCTTTAAGCATTTGTGTGACTGGTGTTCCAAAAAGAATACAGATTGAACATAAAAACCAAACCAGAACGAAACATTCATCCAGGCATGGTGGACTACCCCTGTAATTTTCAGCATTCAGGCGGCTCAAACAAGAAACGCAGGAGTCAGAGGCCAGCCTGAACTACATTGAAAATTCCAAGTGAACTGGAATGACATGGGAAAACCCTATTTCAAAAAAAAAAAAAAAAAAACCATGGGGAGGCAGAGACAAGGGGATCCCAGGAATTTGCCAGCCAGCCTAAACAGAGAGCGGGCTGAATGAGCCGTGGGTGAGCAAGCCATTAAGTAGCTCTCCTCTATGGCCTCTGCTTCAGCTCCTGTTTCAGTGTTCCCTGGTGGTGAACTGTAAGCCAAATTTTTTCCTCAAGTTGCTTTTGGAACTAAGATGCAAGGGAATAAGGAGAGAGGGAGGGGGAGAGAAATACCCCTGACATCATCCTATCCTCTGGCCTCCAAATGTACATGTGTATGAACTTGCACACAGTCATGCACACAAGCACATACACCACACACATACACACACCAAATTTTTAAAAATCCAAGTAAGTAAATTAGTGAAATAAATGACAAAATCCAAATTCAAGAGAAATATATGAATATCTAGATCCTAAATATATGAACATCTAAATTTGCCCCCCCAAAAGGATCTGATGTATAATCTGATGTATAATAAGACTGTCAAAAGCAAAACATACTTTAGTGGAACACCAGAGTGCAAGAGGAACCAACAGATGAAGGCATAAGAGGCTGGCTGACTAAAGTTAAAGCAGACAAACAAACAAAGCCACTGCCAACCCAGAACACTGTGTCTAGAGAGGTTAACTTCCAAAAACTGAGAACTGGACTTGCTAAAACAAAACTATAGGAATTCATCAGCTCTAGATCAGCCTGTGGTGATGAACCCTGCCAACTTAATAGGGTCTGGAATCAATAAGGGGCAAGCCTCTGAAGGGATGCATGTGCGTCCTCCCAGAAAGTCTTAGCTGAAGAGAGAAGACCCTCCCCAGGAACCAGCACCTTCTGTCAGCGCAGATAGCAGACACAGGAGGCCTGAGGGGAAAGCAATACTGTTTGCCTGCCTGCCTGCTCTCCCTGCTGGGGAGTGTGCTCATCTCTGCTGCCAGTGGCACTCTCTCCTGATATCAGACTCCAGCTTCTTCAGTTTCCACAATGGACTCAGTGACTCTCCAGGATCCTTTCAGGCCTTAAACACTAGACTGAGACAGCTGAGGTATCTGGCCTTGTGGACTGACAAGTACTGGGTTCTCGGGCTCTCCAGGATGGAGATAGTCACTGTCTGACTACTCTTCCCTATCAGCTTTAAGATATTCTAATAACTCTCTTTTAATACATACATACACACACACACACACACACACACACACACACACACACACACACACACACATTGATCTGTTTCTCTAGTGCAGTGGTTCTCAACCTTCCTAATGTTTCAACCCTTGATATAGTTCATCGTATTGTGATGACCCTTGATCATAAAATTATTTTTGTTGCTACTTCATAACTGTAATTTTGCTACTTTGGGGAATTATAATGTATATATCTGTGTTTTCCAATGGTCTTAGGTGACCCCTGTAAAACAAGTCATTTGACCCTCAAAGTGGTTGTGACCCACAGGCTGAGAACCACTGCTCTGAAGAACCTTGCCTAGTACACAGGCTTAAGAGATGCTACATAGTAAGTGAATGGATCATGCCTACCATTACTGAAACATATAAAATTAAATAATACAGCAAGATACACAGAAAAAAAGTGTATCAATACAGAAAACCATTAAACAAAAAATTAACACAGAGGAAAAAAAGAATGCAGAATATAGCCACCCAAAAATGTCAGAAATATGTCCTCAGTTATCAAAAATATTCTTAAATGTAAACAAAACTATTTCCCAGTAAATATGTAAACCGTTTGAATAGATGAAAATAACAGATTCAATGGCGTGCTGCAGAAGAGAAAACCATTTACTAAGAAATACTACATGTGAACTGAATACAAAGGGATTCCCCTAGCATGCAAGTGTGACCCAAAGCAACCAGTTCAAACAGAATGGAAACCTGTGAAAGGAGCTGGAGGAGGGGGAAGAGGAGGAGGGGAAAGAGGAGGAGGGGGAAGAGGAGGAGGGGAAAGAGGAAGAGGCAGAGGATAAGGGATCAATTTAAAAAGTAAGTAATGTGTAAACAGATGCACATGTGCTGAACCCTGGGTTTGTAGAGCTCATGTCATTAGGTCATACAGAAGAGGTAGACTATAGAACTACAACAGCGACCATCATCAAAGGGCAGGTCATTTTGACAGGAAATTTATAGAGAAGCGCTGGAATCAAAGCCCACAGTGGAACAAAATAGCCTAAGAGACACTGACAGGCTGTCAGCTCCTGCTGAGAGCACCATTATCTCACTGCTCAAGGAGCGCACATTACTACTCAGGACAACGTTAGGAAACAGAGGAAGTCTCAGCAAATTTAAAAATAAACAAACAAAAACCCTGGATGTCCTCTCTGATCACAATGAGATAGACATCTAAAATTAGAAATTTTATCCTACTGGATGACTAATGAGTATGAAAGAAAGTAAAATGCAAATTTAAAAGTAATTGAGGGGCCGGGTATGGTGGCGCATGCCTTTAATCCCAGCACTTGGGAGGCAGAGGCAGGTGGATTTCTGAATTCGAGGCCAGTCTGGTCTACAAAGTGAGTTCCAGGACAGCTAGGGCTATACAGAGAAACCCTGTCTCAAAAAAAAACCAAAAAAACAAAAAATAAATAAATAAATAAAAATAATGATTGAGGGGCTGGAGAGATGGCTCAGCGGTTAAGAGCACTGACTGCTCTTCCAGAGGTCCTGAGTTCAATTCCCAGCAACCACATGGTGGCTCACAACCATCTGTAATGGGATCTGATCTGATTCTGGGGTGTCTGAAGATAGCCACCATGTATTCACATACATTAAATAAATAAATAAATCTTAAAAACATAAATAAATATTAATTGGAACAAGTGAATGTTCAAACCAGAATTTTTTTTTGTTTTTTTTTTTGTTTTTCAAGACAGGGTTTCTCTGTGTAACCCTGGCTGTCCTGGAACTCACTCTGTAGACCAGGCTGGCCTTGAACTCAGAAATCCGCCTGCCTCTGCCTCCCGAGTGCTGGGATTAAAGGCGTGTGCCACCATCGAGTCATCTCCCCAGCCCTTTCCAGTAAGTAGTCTCTTTAATGAAATTGTTGAGATAGAAAGATAGTAACATGGACTAGAGAGATGGCTCAGTGGTTAAGAGCACTGGCTGCTCTTCAAGAGGTCCTGAGTTCAGTTCTGGCATACAGGTGTACATACAGATGAAACACTCATATACATAAAGTTAATAAATCCTTTTTAAAAAAGAAAAGACAGTAATACTATTCAAACTTTACAAAAACAAACAAACAAACAAACAGTACATAAAGGACCACTGTGACAGAAATGAAGAGGGTCCCATTGTAGCCACCACTGCACAGCAGCAACCATGGCTCCAGGCTATGCCGTGGCTGTTGGCCACAAAGTGAGAAAGAATATGAACAAGCAGAGTCACTGCTGACAATGCTAATGTCTGTCACAGCTGACGGTGCTAATGTCTCGAGAGCCACACCACATTTTTGTTTTCACAAAATGAAAACAAAACATTTTTGAAATGAAAACATTTTTGTTTCACACCACCCGGTTTTCACCAGAGGCAGCAGGAACATTTAGAAAGGATGTTCTCTTCAATAACTGGTACAAATGCTATACTCTCTGGTGTAGAGAAAGACATTAGACCCCCCCCTATATCTTTCTGTATTCAGAAATCTAATTAAAATATAACAAAGTTGTAAATGCAAGATTTTTTTTTTTTTTAGATTTATTTTATTTATTATATGTAAGTACACTGTAGCTGTCTTCAGGCATTCCAGAAGAGGGCGCCAGATCTCATTAAGGATGGTTGTGAGCCACCATGTGGTTGCTGGGATTTGAACTTATCACCTTCAGAAGAGCAGTCGGGTGCTCTTACCCGCTGAGCCATCTCACCAGCCCCATAAATGCAAGAGTTAAAACTACTAAAAGAAAATACATGGAAGCTGAATATTGATTCAAAGATTTTTTTTTCCCTTTTCGAGATTGGCATCTCTATGTTGCCAGGTGGCTCTGGAAGTCCTGGGCACAAGTAATGCCTCTTCCTCGATTTCCAAGGTGCTGGAAGCACAGACCTGCACCATCAGACCCAGGACAAAGATGATAGGACCTCAAATCACAGCCATCTACAACAAAAACTGACTGCTTTTGAAACTGGGGTTTCAAAAACAAAACCCTATGTAAAGAAAAGCCAAGGCTAGAGTGAAGGTCAACCTACACAGCCAATGAAAAGGTCTGCAACTATATAAGGGGCTGATTCCTGGACTACATAAGGAAGTTAAGAGCAGAAAACAAAAACAAACAAACAAAAAAGGTCATATAAAGTTGAGCAAATGACTTAAGTAGGTATTTTCCCAAAGGCATACAAACAGCACAGAAACCCACCAATAAGTGGCCAGTACCTGTAAACATCAGAAATGCAAATGAAAACCACAACCAAGTGTAACTATACTTGCAGCTGGAATATTCTCAAGACCATTAACAACAAGCACTAATGAGGACACAGAGAAAGACACATTATCCTTCACTGTCGCAGGAAATATAAAATCACTACTATGAAAAACTGTATAAAAGTTCCTTTAAAAACTAGAAATAGACCCACCTTTATGGTTTGGCTATCACTGAACATATATAAAAGAAAATGAAATCAGAATTTTGAAAGATCACAAGTTCAAGGTAATATTGAGCTATATGAGACCTTGTCTTTAAAAAAAAAAGTATTTATGGGCTGGAGAGATGGCTCAGTGGTTAAGAGCACTCACTGCTCTTCCAAAGGACCTGAGTTCAATTCCCAGCAACCACATGGCAAGTCACAACAGTCTGGTGTTATCTTCTGTTATATATGCAAATAAAGTACCCATATACATAAAATACATAAATAAATAAATCTTTTTGTAAAACAAAAAAAGTATGTATGCATAAGGAAATATTACTCACTAACAAACCCAAAACTTATCTCAGGTTGGAACTGAAGGATGTTTCTGCTAAGTTAAGTAAGTCAGGCATGAAAGGACAAACTGCACATCCATGTTTTTATGTGGAAGACAAACTGGCACTCACAGAAATAGAAGCAAGAGCGAGTGACAACGCCTGTTAGAGTGTCGGGGAGGGACAGAGAGAAGACGGTTGATGCACACAGGGGTGCAGCTGGATAGCCCATGTAACTTCAGTTTTCTACAGCACAGAAGCATGACCATGGTTAAAATGATTCCGTGCCACAGAATAGCTAATAGAGGATTTAAATGCTCACAGTATAAATATGTGATATGTCTGCATAGACCTACCAATTTCTGGAGGTAGGTTTATACATACACACACACACACACACACACACACACACACACACACACACACACACACACACACAGTGTGTGGCTAAACAAACTTCAGACATCGTTACTGTTCTTACTAACAAAAGAACTGCTTTTAATACTGCAGGGGACTTTCACTCACCCAAGGATTCCAGGCTGCTGTAGGTCTCCAGCATCACGTCCCTGTAGAGCTTCCTCTGAGCGTCATCCAGGTCCTGCCATTCATCCCAGGTGAAGTCCACAGACACATCCTCAAATGACACCAACCCCTGTAATGAGACATTTCTCCTCAACTCAAGCTTTTGAGCCTATTGAAAGACAAGACCCCGTCTACAAAACTCAAACATCCTCAGAGAAAGAGCCACATCTCTGAGCACCAGCACCATATAAGATGTGCCGACTGAGTTAAATGTCAAGAGAAAGATGAGGGTTCTGATGATGTCCTTATCATTTAGAAGTAAAAACACCTGAGAAGCTCCAGTAAAGCATTTCAAATAGAAATCTCAATAAATTAAAACTGTACAAACATTAAACTCTACATGTGAAAATATTTATAATAGGTGAGGGATATTCTAAAAAAAAAAAAAAAAGCAAGTAAAGAGGAGTACCATATTCATGGAGTATATATAACTTTATAATCGTAAAGACACTGACTCTCTGGAGGTAAATAAACTAATTTAGTGCAATGGAAGCATCAAATTCATAAATGTATTTCAGAATTCTTATAGAGAACTGAAGAGGCAAAAATAGGGTGTGATTAGTTCTAGCTCTGTTTGCCCCAGTGCAGGTCCCTCCCTGCATTGGCAGCTCTGGGCTTCCATAATATACACTATACTTTCTGTTCTGCAGGATCCAGACAGCAGCTCCTGCAGAGGGTCCTCCAAGCTTACACAGGCTACCTCCCTGAGGTGTCCTCACCTAGTGCAGTGAGGAAGATCTCCCTCCCTCTTCTTTTAAAGGCCATTAGTCCCATGAGATTAGGGACTAGCACCTTTTTAACCAGTTACCTTCAACGAACCCTATCTCAGATAAAGTGGCACTTGGTTTTAGTGGTCAGCCTGGCCATATAAATTTGTCCACAGCAAATTTGCCATCCCTACCTCTGATGAAAAACTCAAATACCTACTTGTAGTCAATCCAAATAATCAGCTTTATAATCCCCCACTTAGCTTGGCTTGACCAAAGAGCGTGTGCATGCAGAACAGAGGACGGCCTCAGATACAACTCCTCAGAGCCACCTTCCCTCACACTATGGAATCCCAAGCCGTCTTGTTCAGGGCCTCAGATCCCAGGTTCCTCTCTTTAAATACCCATTGGTACAGTAGATGGGTCCTGGAGAGAAAGACAATGGGTGGCTCAGTACCTGCTGCTCCACTCTAGGATGCCCCTCTCTGAGGACATCAGCAGTGGAGACAGTAACACACATCTGAGTGTGTAGGGCTCATTCGGAGAAAATCTGTAATGACGTAAACGACAAAAACACAATCCCTACCTCCTCCTACAGAAGTGCAGGCCCCCCTGAGCCAAGGGGAAATCTGGAGAGGACACATCTGACAACCCCAAAACAAACCATATAGTCTAGTCTTCCACAATCAAGACCTAACATCTTTCTTAAAATTTGGGCTTTTTGAATATTTTTGAATATTTTGCTTTTGCTATCAAGTACTGGAATTGTTCAGCTTCATTTCTGGACTGTTCCTCTGTGTAGAGAAACACAGTTGACTTTATTTCTGACCTCTGTTATTTTGCTCAACTTCTTCATGGGTCCTATTTTTAATGAACGTAGTGTCACCTCATCTCCAAACGCATGCGGTTATGACCCTCTTCCTTCCAATTTACATGACCCTTAGTCGTGCTACTTAGGCTGCTGCCAAAGGCTGTGGAAAGTACCTCTAGGACAGTGACAACAGAGGCGGTAAGGGTGGAGATGTCTTATTTCTAGTCTCAGGAAATAAAAATGCTGATTTTAACAAGTGTGACATTAATTACAAGTACAGTGTAACCTTAGGTTCCTACACTGTTGTATCTCTCCATCACAAGGGTGGATTTTCTTAAGTTTCCTGAAATGGTCATGGGGATTTTTAAATTTTTATTTAATTAAGTGTACGGGCACGCTCGTGCCACAGGGCACATACAGGTGTCTGAGGACAAATTTGGGGATCTGGTTCTTTCCTTTCACCATATGGGTCCTGGAGATCCAACTCAGGTCGTCAGGACTGAGTTCTTTACTCACTGGTCCATCTGGATGGCACTCTTGTGGATTTTCAATTGTTGGTTGCTATGGTGTATTACACTAAATCATGTTTAGATAAAGAGTATATTGCATACTTATAATTTCATACTACTGTTTCCCATAAGGTAAGGGAATAAGGAAGACAACACACACATACGTGACCTTCTCACACACACATACGTGACCTTCTCTAGTTCCCTACTTACCTTTACTGGTGCCTTGCGTTTTCTTGCTCTATTCCGCTGGGACCATCTCCAGTGACTGTAGGTGACTGACCTCTTCTTGTAGCTTCTCTTACGCTTTCTGGTTTCAAGACCTCGACTGGAGAGTTGACTCAAGTTCTCCACAATGTCAGGCTGCAAGTTCCTCTAGAAAGGCATGCAATGTTGGAGATGCCATGTGAGTGACTTAGAGCCACGTCTATGCTGGACACACTGCAACCACACCTGAACTAAAGCAAAATTCAACGGAATGACCACCCTCCCACCCTCCACCCCCATCTCCGGCAAAGGAGTCACTGTTGTCTTGTGCGCTTGGCAAATGCAGTCCCCCGAGTACACAATTCAAACCTTCTGCTGTCATAAAAATAAATGCTGGAAAATGCCTCAAAACAACTGCCAAACTGTTAGACAATATCACAGCAATTGCTGACACAAGCTTTGCTATATCATTTATAGTATTTATAAAAACTTAAGTTTCTTCCCTCCACATGACACAGTCTTAGAAAGACACTTTCAATAGTATCAACTTGAAACTTCCAAGTTCCGTGGTATATAATGTAAATTATAGCTACAGACCAGTCAAAGATGCAGGAATTCTGACTTGTTCTACTAACAGTTTTGAGTTCTATTTGAGATTTTACAAAGTTAGGGGAAATGAGGATTTTAAATGGGCTTTGAAATTTTTCTGTGCCCCATTGTAAAGAAGGGCACAGATTCTTTTGATGCCCACGGCCACACTTAGGACTAACTTCCTACAGCTCTGCCCCACCAGTAATGCGTATCATACTGTGAATTTATGAAGGGATTAATCTATTCATGAGGACAGAGCCATTGGAAAGTCACCTCTGGAAAGGCCTTCACACAGCCAAAATTGTGTTTTTAACGTAGGCAGCAGTCAATTCCATCGAGGTGACAGTCGATTACCAAGCACATACACTTCACAGAGTGCCTCCAGAGCCACGGGGAGCAGATACATCATTACAGCAAAGGACGTGCTCCCTCTCACTACACTCTCCACACAAGCCAATACAGTAGTAAGAGCCCTGCTGATAATGGCCAGGAGATGTCCCAGCCCAGGCTCACGCCACACCTCAGGCTGCTCCAGCATCCAGGGCTGTCACTTGCCAGACAGTGGGACACCAGACACAGCAAGTGACCAAGTCTGGACCAAGAGAAGGGTACGGCTGAGGACAAGAGTCCCTGCAGAGACAGGGAGCGAGGAGGTTCAGCCACGTCAAGACCTAGGGAGACAGGCTGTGAGCTCAGCCCTGCACAGGCCTCCCGGAGCCAAACCGCCTGCACACGGCAAAGTGAAGGAAACCGGAACCCTGCCGGTTCCTGCGGGAAGCACTCACCACGGCGCCCCCGTCCGCCTCCGGCAGCTGACTGGCCTGAGGCATCCCAACAGCCCGGCTCAGCTGGCCTTTCAAATGTAAAGATGGCGCGAGACAAAGCCCGGCGAACTAGCGAACCCGCCAAGGCCCGCCCCTGTGCCCGGGATGCGCGCCTGATTGGGTCGCACCTCAGTCCCCGCCCCATCATCGTGCCTTGATTGGCCACAGATAGCACCAATCGATGACTTGAGAAAGGAAGACTACCCCCACCCCCCACCCCCGAAAAGTGGCTGCTGCGAAATATTTTTTGTTTTGTTTTGTATTTTGTTTTTCAAGACAAACCCACGCTGGCCTCGAACTCATGGCAGTCCCTCTGCCTAGGCTCCAAAGCGCTGAGATTACATGAATTGACCACTATGCTTCCCTTGTCCGAAAGTAAAACTCACTCTAGGTGTATGACGAGATTAGGATTCAGTCCTGTTCATTATGTGAATTATGTCATGTGAATTATGTCATGTGAATTATGAATTGTGTATAGGAATATATTATTCACAAATGTAAAGAAAACGATGACAATTATTTTTAAATTTCAAGTAACATTTTCTTGTGTGTGTGTGTGTGTGTGTGTGTGTGTGTGTGTGTGTGTGTGTGTATTTTGTCTTTCATCTTTGGGCCCAGAACTTTTGAACAGAGAAGCTGACAGAAATCTAACAGAAACCATCTGTTAAAGAGTATCTCAAGTACACATAAAATGTGTCGCACATTGTCATCTAAATTTTCCTGGAATTCACACTGAAAAGTTAATCTGACTGTATTAATAGTAAACATAAGCCCCTCAAAGCGCACCCAGTGGCCAGGCCCCGCCCCTGAGGTCCTCCAACCACTAGGCTCCACCTACGGAACGTCCTATAGGCCAAAACTGCAGGTTAAGCTCCGCCCCATAAGGTAAAGAGCTCAAGCTCAGGCCTTCAAATCTCACTGATCCCTGAGCTTGCCCCAAGATCCGGACTTCAAATCCCACCAGTCCTCAACCTGGAAAGTTCTGTGCACGCCCCTTTCCCCCAAGAAACCCCATAAAAAAATCCACCTCCAGCTCTGTTGTTCTTTGCTACTTTCCGGAGCAGAGGCAGCTACCTACCTGTGTTTGTTCGGATAAATCTCTTGTTGTGAGGTTTGTCGTGTGGTGCGGCTTTGTGTTACTCCTTGGCTCCCATCTGCCAGGACACCTTTTCCCTCAGAACTGTAACATTTATGGTGTCCTGACCTGAGGAGGCTCCTCCTCCTGTCTGTGCTACCCCTTGGGGTCTGAGCCATACTGGGGACCTATCCTTCACCTCCAGTCCATCTGCAGCAGACTCGCCTTCTTACTCAAGGATAGCTCAGCGCCTCCCCTACCCCTGCCCCGCCCCCATCCACCAGCGGCATTAGGTATATTTCCCATTCGGTCAGTTCAAACACTTCCCTGAGTCTGAGGAAGTGGCTATTGAGTATTTGGCGCCCCTCTGGTACTCTTGGAGGCAGAGGTACCCCCCCAGCCATGGTCTGTGAGGCTACGGCTGGCCCTCTTCATCTGCCCCCTCCTCCTGAGAGCTACAATCTTGCAGTGTTTTGGCCCACGGGAGCTTTTGGGCCCCTTCCTGTTTTCTTTCCCTACCTTTCCTTCAGAGCTGCCCATAAATACACAGCCCCTCTAGGGCCTCGTGTCTTTTGTGACCCTGCTTCTGATTCTTCCCTGTGGATGAGACAATTCCCCTCCCCTCCCTCTAGAGTTTAGTTCTCATCCTCACCTTTGGGCTGCTACAGCAGCCCTGGTACTAAGTCTCTCCTCAGGTTTCTAAGACCCTGGGCCCTGTTGGATGTGCTGACAACCCACTTAACAGCTTGGTCCTCCTGGCTTGTGTCTTCCTCTGGTCCTCCCTGAATCCTAGGGATGGTTGAGACTAGACTACAGTGACATTTTTCCTTCCCACCCTCTCTCTTATCCATGGGAACAGTATCTTTCGTACCCTCTCATTCCCCCTTGGGATGCCTTTTAGCAAATCGGCACCCGAATTGAAAAGCCCTAAACTTGTGCACCTTTGCAGTAAAACTTGACCTCAATACCCCTTAGATAATCTATCAAAATGGCCACCTGATAGCAGCCCAGATGCCGATATTAATCGATATCTACAACTACTGTGAACAATCGAGGAAATAGAGATTATCTCTCTGTCCAAGATTTCTCTCACCTCCATTCCAAGCCTTCTTTCTGTTCTTCTGGTTCCCCAACTCAGCTCCTTCTAGCTATGATGTCTGGACAAGATGATTCCTTAACTACTTTTGATGCAGCTAACATGCCTGCCCACAATCGGTCTCTAACCCACAGCTCCCTCTCCTTCATCCCTTTCAGTTTCCCTTTCTCCTCCCTCAGTGACAGGTCATTTGGGGCAGTGGGCTGCGCACAGACAGCCTGGTCTCCAAAGGTCTGGAACCCGGGGACCCTATGGGTGGTGATTTCCACCTACATGGGACAGAAGGTGTTCGATCATGTCTCCTGGGCCCTTGGCTCCTGCAGAAATTACCGCCCCCACAGCCCCACTCAGGAGAGGTGTGTGGCTATTAGTCACATAGGAGCAGCACCAAGCCTTCCCACATGCAAATAAGGTTTCCCCAAACTCTCAGTCCAAGCCAATGAGAGGTACCTACTGTCGAACCCTGAATTACCCCCAACTGTATATAAATTTATCCAGGGAATTAAAGGTGTGCGAGAAATACTCTGTCGTCTGAGTATTTTGTTCCAAGAGCTGTAACACTTGGGAAGAGATCTGCTCTCCCGAAGTGCTGCCTGAGGTTCCAACGCACTCCTCCCTGCATAGTCGGCTTCTCATTGGTCCAACCTGACCTGACTCAGTGCAGGCATCGCTGAGACTTCATCTCCCTGCCTGCACTTGCTTCCCTTCGCTGGAACCCTCGCACCAGGCCTGGCCAGAGATCTCCGTGGGAAACCTCCGGTACTCAGACCCACGAGGTCATACAAATCAACCTTTCCTAGCACTACTTTCAGGCCACCAGCAGCCCCAAGTCCTCCCGCTGCTCGTTCCTGCTCCACCACGGCACTCCCTCTATGTTCGTCTTCCCACCCTAACCTGGCCGCAGTTCTCCTTGAGGGGGGCTGGGGGGGCAGGTCGCCAGGGTTGTACCCATCCCTTTCTTAAGTGATCTCTCAGAAAAAAGGCTGGGGTCTTATACTACTAATCCTTCCACTTTTTTTTTTTTTTTTTTTTTTTTTTTGAGACAGGGTTTCTCTGTATAGCCCTGGCTGTCCTGGAACTCACTCTGTAGACCAGGCTGGCCTCGAACTCAGAAATCCGCCTGCCTCTGCCTCCCGAGTGCTGGGATTAAAGGCGTGCTCAGCTTTGATTAAAGAGTTCCAATATGTCACCCAATTTTACAGTCTCACCTTGGAAGACAGTCACAAGATTCTGACCAGCAGCCTTCTCCCTGAAGAGCCCAGGCAAGTCTGGGAAGCCATCAAACTAACACTAACCACCCAATTGGGGCTGAGGCCCGTTCCTGACCAGAATCCCAAATGAAACTATAACACTCCAGGGGGCATTTGAGCTAGAGAGCAGTTTATAACTTGCCTCCTGGCTGGTCTCCATAAAACTATCCTAAAAGTGGTAAATTATGAGAAAATCCAAGAGGTCATCCAGCACTAACACAAACGCCCACCTCAATTCCTGGACCTCCTTACAAAGGACACTCCTTATGACCTACTTCTCTCAGAGTTTCCCTGACATTAGGGCCATACTTAAACACCTAGACTCCACAGACAGAAGTTTTAGCCATGCCCTTTAAGGTGTACCACAGGAAAAAAAAAAAATTTAAAAGCCCCAAAACAAAACCACCCGATGGCAGCTAAGGCCTTTCAGCTGGCCATAGCAACTGCTTCCTCACCTCTGAAAGCCCAAAAACTTCCAGGTCCCTGTTTCAAATGTGGTGAGAAAGGTCAATGGGCCTAGGCCTGCCTGAGCTCTTGTAAACCACCTCAACCATGGACAAGGTGCCATGAAAAGGGACATTGGGCTGTTGACTGCCCCCATGTCCCTCACATGATGGGGACATCAGGTCTAAATCGCCCTCTAGCTGACCTCTTAGGCCTGATGAAGGAGGAGGCCTGGACTCCCTTGGCTGAATCACCACCATCCTCCACAGGAAGCCCCAGGTAGTCATCATGGAATCAGGGCAACACATCTCCTTCCTCCTGGACACCAGGGTCACCTACTCATTCCTGAGTTTGGGGAACCCACCTCTCTTGTTCTCCTCTTGTCGGGGTTAGAGGCAGAGCCTTACTAGCCTCTCCATATCCCACCACTTAGTTGTATCTTTAAGGGGTAGTCTTTTCCCTTATCAACTTCTCAGATGGATCCCTGGAGATGGAGCACCCAAAACTCCTTTATAGCCAAACATCCAAAGCCCACTGATTATATCACCTAGACTCTATACCTTCTCTCTCTCTCTCTCTCTCTCTCTCTCTCTCTCTCTCTCTCTCTCTCTCTCTCCTTATGGGGCTTAAGCCTCACATCTCTGACCTCTTAAGAATCTTCTGGGTCCCACTTCCTCAGCACCCCCATGAATGAGAATGGCCAGTCTCAATAAAGATGACTGCAGTCCCCATGTCCCCATCCAGTTCCTGCCATAGGTCTTAAGAGGCCAGTTGGCAGGGCAGGAGAGAGTCCCTCCAAGAGCCTTTGGAGCACCACCAGCACTCTCAGGACTCCATTTCGCAGCTCCTTAAGTCTCTGTTCCCTCTGCTCCCTCCATATCTGCACCTCATTACTCTTAGGTGTGAGGTATTGACTCAAACCTAGAAGCCACTGGCCCACGCTAGCTTTTTCTGAGTGTTGATGGATGGGCACTCTGACAGTCTGGGTTAAGCTTAGCAAGAGCGGAGAAAGGCTCTGTCACCCTCAATCCACACCAGCATCTTTGTGACTGTCAGGTAGATGGTTAGGGGATATACTAACTGCTCTCTAGTTTCCATCAATTAGAGACTAGAGGTGTCGCCAGGTAACCTCTGAAGCCCACAGCAGAGACTTCTCCTCTAAACTCTCAGCCTTAGACTCTGTGCTCCTCAGTGAGGAAAAAAAAAAAAAAAAGAACTTGATTCATAATTTGATTGTTCTTGTTCTGTTACTACCAAAATTTCATGAAACTGTTACTGTACCAGAATATGGATTTGGAATAAACTGAATCCCTGTTCCTGGGCCCATGGTCACTGATAGTTGGCTCCAGAATAAACTATTTTCTTTCCCTTTGAGGTAAAAGCTGTGCCTTTGTGTTAATGGCAGTCCATACTAGCTTGGAGATCCACTGACTTCCAGGACTTTCTGGAAAGTCCTAGAATGGCCCAGGGAATTTATAGCAAGTGCTGACTCATGCAGTTGCATGGGATTGGACAGCTACTGCATAGCACAAGAGACTGCTAACAGAGGGAGCAGTGTGGCGTGAGAGGAAACACTCGCCAGCTATAGAGCCACAATGTATGAATATCCACAATGTATGAAGAAGTTAACTCCTAATGCTCAGGTCCAACCATATTTAAAAGAAGTACAAGTAATGGCAGAAACAAACAAACCAGAAAAAAATGTTCAAAACCCTTAGTCCTCAGAAAAAATGCAAATCCAAGCTATGTTGGGATTTCATCTCACCCAGTGCAGAACGGCTACCATCAAGAAAGCAAATTCGAGGGAGACCAAGGAGCGACTGCTAGACACAGTTGTCAGGAATGTGGATTAGCACAACCACTGTGGAAATGCCCGTGGTGATTCCTCACAAAACTGAAAACAGAACGTGGGATTCAGCCACGCCATTCCTGTGAGCATCCCCTAAGAAGCCAAGCCAGCAACACAAAGAAAGTGAAAACTACCCATGAAGGCAAAGCACACACACTCCCACCATAAAGGGACAGGGTGTTCCCTCCTCCCTTCCACTCTGTGTTTATGACAGGGTCCCTTATAGTCTAGGATAACCTTGAACTCCTTAATCCTCCTGACTCTACCTCCAAGGGCAGAAAGTATAATGGACACCAACAAACCTGCAAGAGATCATTTATTTTGAGCCAAATAGGAATGCATCGTGGTCCAGAAACACATCTTCACGTTGACTCCAATGACACTGAACGCTGTGGAAGTTTTTTACATGATTCTTTTATCATCACAAAGGAAAAAGAAAGTCCTAAGAGCTGGTGAGATGGTTCAATGGACCAAGGCGCCTGCTTCCAGGCCTAAGTACCGGATTTTGATCCCCAGGACCCAAGTGGTGGGGTGAGAAAAGTGACTCCTGAATGTTTCCTCTGATCTCTACATGTGTCATGGCACACACACATGCATAATATGCGCACACATAAATGTAGTAACTTTTTAAAGGAAGTCGTAAATCAATGTATCTACTTTTCTTTAGGGATGACAAAGAAGCCAGGGGCATGTAAGCAAAAGCATGATTTAAGAGGTCAGAGCAAATGTTAAACAGATTTACTGAAGAAGTTTGTTTTGTCTTAATACATTGCCAGGAGAGACTCAGCAGCAAATCCTCAGAGGATTCTGAGGACTGAGAAATCTTTTATTTTTTTTAAAGATTTATTTATTATTATAATTAAGAACAATGTAGCTGTCTTCAGACACACCAGAAGAGGGCATCAGATCTCATTATGGGTGGTTATGAGCCACCATGTGGTTGCTGGGATTTGAACTCAGGACCTTCAGAAGAGCAGTCAGTGCTCTTACCCACTGAGCCATTTTGCCAACCCGAGAAATCTTTTAGAATAAGGGAACTTACTCACAAAAACAAAACAAAACAAAAAGATTTATTGATTTATTGGTTTATTGATTTATTTAGTATGTGTGAGTATACTGTAGCTGTCTTCAGACACACCAGAAGAGGGCAACAGATCCCTTTACAGATGGTTGTAAGCCACCATGTGGTTGCTGGGAATTGAGCTTAGGACCTCTGGAAGAGCAGTCATAACTGCTGAGCCATCTCCCCAGCCCCATATGCTGGTCTTAAGGACATGTACCACCACGTCTAGCCAGTGGTTAATCTTGTCTGTCAACTGGATCTAGAGTAATCTCTAGGAGATAAACCTCTGACCACATCTCAAGAGTTTCAAAATTGAGGAGATTTACCACAGAAGATTGCTCTGGATGGAGCGAAGGATAACGTTAAGTTCCCGATCACGCCCTTAAGAAAACTGAGACAGAGAGGCAGACAAAGTCAGTCTCAACAGGCTGATGGAATGTATCTGACTCCCCGCCTCATTTTATACTTAGCTCCATCAAGACCATTCTAGCCTACATGAGACTCTGTCTCAAAAAATACAAACAAACAAAAATCAAAGTCCTTTACTATACAAATAGTTTTACCATTATTAAAGACAAATACTAAATAGTAATGAAGTGATGGACTTATTTGTGTTCCACCATGCAACCTTTATGTGCCTTTAGACTCAGCACTCAGGAGGCAGAAGGAGACAGATGTTTATGAGTTGGAGGCCAGCATGGCCTACAGAGTGAGTTCCAGGACAGCCAAGGCGACAGAGAAAGAGCCTGGCAAAAACAAACAAACAAACAAACACCAAAGGTGTTTTCTGCTATAAAGCTTCCAATATGCCTGTAAGAGTGTAAAACTTTTTATTTACAGTACAAACACTACAATTCCCAGCAGTTGATAGTCTCAGTTCCAAGCCCAAGTGTTTTCATGTCGCTTGCATTGCCGGTTGTGACGGCCTGCCCAGTGCAGACTTATGCTTTCAAAGCAGTGTCTCCAAGCATGAGATTCCTGAATAAAGGCACTAGAAACCCCGTCTCCGGAGATCTGGTTGGGAAGGCACCTAGCCATCATTTGAGAGTGCCCGCAAATATTTGAACCCCTTAAAGGAAGAGTTGTGTGTGGTCTATTTGCCAGTCTTTGCCTGGTCACTGCCCACGAGGCTGAGAGGGAGTCAGTATGGGAAGGGTCTAGACCTCCAGGATCATTCATAACATAGGAAATTCGACAAACGGTTTTACAGAGGCCTGCGCCACCAAACGGTTGTTTGCAAGTTTGTTATCATCAGATGGTTCCCTAGCGATTAGGGAGCATGGAAGGACTTTTCCGGTTTAAGCCGGCCACCCTGGCCATCCTTAGGTTTAAAAGTTCCAGTGCTAGGCCTAATCATTGACAATATTTTCTCTGGCTTGAAGCCTGAGATGGGGCTTAGTAACTCCTCCGTGGTGAACTCTTGGCTTCCTGCCATCTGTCCTTCAGTAGTCCAGAGCTGAATGCCAAGAGCCTGAGAAAGCACAAGCCCTTAGAGAAATAAGGGTTTTACCTGCTGGGGGAGGTTAAAGTGTGAGAAGTTTATGGGATATAGGCCCTTGGAGGCTAGCTACCTTTGATAGACTCTTTTACTTTTTTCATGGGGCCAGCTTATCTCAGACCACATGGCCTTTCTCCCCACTGCTCCACCCTTATCCTCTAGGCTGCTGTTAGACTTACAGCTTGCCTATTCTGGGGGTTTTCTTTCACCTCCTAAATTGTCCCCAGCTGCCATTTAAGCCCATTCTTTTATTAATGAGATTAAAAACCCCAAGAAAGGACCATGATTTCCTGGGTATCATAATGGCTTCCCCTGAACTCCCCAAGATGTCTGGTAACACCTTTTTTGCTCTACTTTTTAATTTCATTCCGAGAGGGTGGCGTGTACCACTTTTCACCTCACCTCCTCTTTTCCTTTTTTCCTTTTTCTTTTTGTTGAAGCTAAATTCACACAGCATAAAACAAACCTGGTTGGCACTTAAGACATTCACAAATGTTTTTCAACTAGCACCTATATCTAATCTGAAAATAAACTCAGTGCCTTAAAATAAGGCCTCAAAACCATTATGCAACACAACCGGTCCACACCCATTTCCATCCCCTCCCTTACTACGAATCTTAGCTGAATCCCTAACTAGCCTCCACCGTTTGTGCTCTTAGACTTAAGCTTACCGCTGAGGCACATGGCTGGGTGTCACTTTGGCTCCCAGCTGGAGCCTCTTGACCATGCACCACTGTGGTTGGAGTAATGTACTCAGGCCTGAGCCAATAATAAAAGAGGGCACACTATACTCAGTCTCCCATGGGTCTGGGGGGAAGCAGCCCAGACGGCAGACCCCTTAAAGTCCCAGGATTTGAGAGGTAGAAGCTGGAGGATCAGGAAAACAGTTTTTGAAAATAACTATAAATAAATGATAAAAATGAATTCATTTTTAACTGGTATATTAAGATTATGCATAATTATGGGGCACCTCTGAAGTGATAATGTACAGGTGTGTAATAATCTAAATCAGGGTGAACACCTATCTCTTATAACAGTTGTCCTATCTCTTTTTAAAGGGAAATTTTATTTATTATAAATTACATGAATGTGTGGTTGAGCGACAGTACACACAGAGGCCAGAGGTGTTGGATTCCCTGGAGCTGGAGTTACATGTGATTGTGAGCTGCCCACCATGTATTCTAGCAACCGTACATGAATCCTCTGGAAAAGCAGCAAGTACTCTTAGCCACTGGCCCATCTCTCCAGCCCTGTCCTACGGTTCCTGTCTAATCTGTACAGATCCTTGGTGATTAGTACAAGTGCTCTGTGATCAGTACAGACCCTCTATGATCAGTACAGATCCTCTATGATCAGTACAGACCCTCTATAATCAGTACAGACTCTGTATTAGCAGATCAGCACTTCTTGCTATTTAACTTACCTCAGGCTCCATCGGATCAAGCCCTTTGGCCCCAAACTCTGGTCCACAGCATTCTACTCTCACCTTCTCTGAGATCGACATCTTAGTTTCTGTGTATGAGTAGGTCAGTGCTGTGCTCATCTCTCTGTGACTGGCTCCTTTTACTTAACATAAAAATCTCCAGTTCTGTCCATCTTGTTGCAAATGACAAGTTTCGCTCTGTTCTGGTTGTAGTGTCCTCCTGCCTAGCCTTTTGCCCTCCAGTGCTGTGAGTTTATTTAATTTCTCTTAGCTACCAAGAATAGGGCTGGCCAGGTAGTGGTGGCACGTACCTTTAATCCCAGCACTTGGGAGGTAGAGGCAGGAGGATCTCTGTGAGTTTGAGACCAGCCTGCTGTGCAGAGTGAGTTCCAGGACAGGTAGGACTATTACACAGAGAGACCCTCTCTCAAAAAGAAACACAAAACAAAAACCCTAGGGTGACAGTGCATTCGGGGTGTGCCTGACATCTTTACATACTGGTATAATTTCCTTTAAGTGTATTCCTGGTGGTGAGAAGCTTCATAGTATTAGTTCTAATTTTTTTTTTTTTGAGGAATCTCAGTGATAGGTTATTTCTATGCCACTGAAATGAACCAATTCAAACCAGATTAGATTATATTAAAGGCAGGTTTATTGGGAAGCTGCTTTCAGGTGGGCGAGTTCACTGGCGCCGAGGATTGGGGCTAGGGAAGTAGCCATGGGAAAGAGGGGAGAGGAGAGAGAGAGGGAGGAGAAGAGACCAAACTGTCTGGATTGTGTAGGGAGGAGCCCCTGAGGCAAGGGCAGCCCAGCCTCTGGGCAGGAAAGTTTAAGGTGGGGGCAGGGTATGCCAGGTAGGGACTAAGGGATGCTGGGAGAACCTGGAGGGCAGGTCTGCTTTGGTGTGTAAAATATGTACCTCAGTTCCTTGTCCCCGGTCTGAAACCAAACACTCAGACTGCTCAGGGCTTTTTCTAGATAGAGTAAGTCCTCCGTTCTGACTCACAGGGACTAGGGAGATGGGTTGCAAGTGGCAACACAGTTCATGGTTTCATGTGGCACCCCCTGGTGTTTGTTTACCAGAAGGTGCACCCCAAGGAGGCAAACAGAAAAGAACTTGGGCCTGGACTTTGTTATTAGCTCCTGGCCTAGAGCACCTGAGAGTCCTATACCATCTGCTGAGTTAAAGTGAACACTCCACCCTGCACAGAGCCAAGTGGCCCTCCCTGGTAGCAACTTTCTTACCCAAAGCCTCCAGGGACACCAAAGCTTTTAAGTCAAGAAGAAGGAAAATCAGTTCAAATAGATCCTGGCTCAGTACCTCACTCAAGTGACAGGTCTAAGGCCGGCTCCGGTGAAGCTTCCAGGACCTTACGGTGATGGGACAGAGGGAAGAAATAAGGAAGGGTTTGCCCTGGGTTTCTGGACAGGAGTCTCCCCAGCCAAAGCCAAAATCCAGCCACTTTCTATACCATGTCACAATGTTCCCAAAGGCAGCCGCAACAATGTAGCTGCTCTAAAGGTCTCAATGACCAGAGTTTATCTGAATCCCCAGCTCCTACATCCCAGCACAGATAATGGATGTCCTCTTCTTTGGGCTCCTGATGTCCCCAAGTTGGCCCAGCTGTCACCCTCCTACAGGCCACCTCCCCTCATCACCGTGCCTTCCCTTATCCCTCTTCCCAGCGTCTTTATCTTATATGCTCAGTACAGCTGGCCATATGCCCCTTAGGGAGGGTTATTTTTGGTGGTGGTGGTGGTGGTTTTTTGCTTTTTGGGTTTTTTAATTATTATTCTGTCACAACTTCCCTAAAGGTAAGAGTTGGTTATTTTCTGATGGCAGTAACCAGACTCAACAGAAGCTGGTGAGCTTGTCTATTCTTCAGTTTCTAGGCTCCCCTCTCATATCACTGGGAGACAAGGCTGGATCATTTGGCTTGTGCCCTGCCAATCTGAAGTTCTCAGGGAACTAAACCAACTCTGACTCCCTCAAAGTCAGCAGAACCTGGAAAGCAGGCAGCCGGCTCAGAGGTAAGTGAGTGTTTTCTTCTTTAATGGCTCCTCCGCATTTTGGGTTGGACATTTCCCCATGCTCAGTGGGCAGGGAGAACCTGTGGCTGTCCTAGTAAGCCAGGACCAAACCACAGAAGAGCCCTTGCTGACAGGACACACTAGATATGAAGGGCAGCCTAAGGCTGTACCAGGAAGGGCCTCTTAGGACTGGCTGCCCAGTTACCAAAACATGCTCTCCAAACAGATTTGCTAACTACCCTAAATTCCTGAGTTGGGGGAGGGGGTCCTCATCCTGCTGAGGAGGGAGCTGTGTCCTCTAACCCTAGCTGGAGGGTTCTGCTAACTGTCTCAGGGCAGTTAGACAGTGGAAGGTGTCACAGGGTCCTGATGACCCGAGAGTTGCCTACTGGAACTAGTTTTTCTCCATGTGCCTGCAAAGGGCAGGAACTTGGGTATAAAGTCACACGGGAGTGGGTGGTGGAGGGCGCCTCACTCACATACAGGGCCAGTCTGGGGATTCTGCAGGTGGGGTCTGTGAGGAATGACCCTCTTTCTAGAACTAAGAACTCATGTGGTGGGTGAACAAGCAGCTATCCCTCCTAAGCTGTTCCTCTGTTCTCCTATTAGATCCCTAGCTTCTCTCTCACCATAACTAACGTGTAATTCTATGTGTCCCCAATAGATATGGCAAGGGCACACCCTGGAGATGCTACTCTGTCAAGCATCTTGGTCAGCTTCATCTTCCTGCAACTCCTGACTTCTGGGAACGGTAGGACACCCCTCCCTTTCCAACCCTAGGAGTGCCCAATGTCAGGCTAGGTAGGGCTTCCAAGAAAGCTCAGGGCTTAAGGGAACGCTCAGAGAGGAAAATGGGGGCACAAGGGGAGCCCCTGCCTCCTGCCTGTGACCTAACCTAGTCCTTCCCTTTGCATCTCTAAGGAAAATCAGATTTCCTCGTCCTTGGACCTCCCGACCCACTTCTGGCCATAGTTGGTCAAGACAAAGAGTTGCCCTGCAAACTGTCACTCAACATCAGCGCTGAGGGCATGGAGCTGAGGTGGTACAGGGACAAGCCCTCGTCAGCTGTGCATGTGTACAAGAATGGGGAGGATGTGTATGACGAGCAGATGACGGAATATAAGGGAAGGACCTCATTCAATGGCAGCCATGTGGCCAGGGGAGAGGCTGCTGTGAAGATACACAACGTCACCGTGTTTGACAACGGGACTTATCACTGTGTGTTTAGGGAGTACACATCCCACAGCCAAGCCACCCTGTGGCTGAAGGTGGCAGGTGAGGTTTAGTGTGTGTGTGTTGGGGGGGAGGGTGTCTTCTATTCCTCCTTCTACTCCTCAGCTTCTCTCAGCGTCAGCCAGGATTCCAGACCTTGGTCCCCAGAGCCCTGAGTCCTAAGGCTGCAGAGGCTTTGGTGACACCTGTTTCCAGGCAAAGCTGTCCCCCCCCCCACCCCCGCAGGCTCTGTGTATCACGTAGTTCCTGTCTGCCTCTCCTTTGTCACACCCTTGTACCAGAAAGAGAGCACAGATGTGGGAGAGGGGGTCAAGGCATGGGAACAGCTGGGGGAAGTGGAAGGAGAGAGACCAACCGAGAGAGGCAGAAACAGGAAGACAGTGAACAGGAGAGAGAAATAAAGTGAAGAAGAGAACAGAGGAGCACGGAGAGATAACAAAGAGAAATGGGGAGAATGACAAAGAGGCTGAAACTACTGAGGATGGGGAAAGTGAGAGAGACGGGTTAGGAGACAGGAGGGAGACTGGGGTTGTTTGGGGCTATGGAGAAGTTTTCCTTGGTGACAGACCCCCCAGCTCCTTCCTCGTTCTCATACTTAGTAGGGAGTTTTGGGTTTGTTTTTTCCTTAACCCCACCTCCACCCCACCCCCATTTCTCTCGACTGGTTTATTTGGGATGAAGGTGTTGCATCAGTGATGTGACCACGGACAGGTGGTCCATGAAGATTCATAGAACCTACTAAACACCTGCAAGCCATCCAACTGTAGCTGTAGGATCTGAGCTGCTGTCTCTTCCTTCAGGACGGGGCTCACCCCCCAGAATCCGTGTTACTGACACCCAGGACAAAGGCATCCGGGCCGAGTGCACCTCAGCAGGCTGGTACCCCGAGCCCAAGGTGGAGTGGCTGGACCTTAAAGGACAACCAGTGCCTGCTGAGAGTCACTTCTCAGTTTCAGCCAGCACTGGCCTCGTGGCCGTGCTATCCATTGTGACTCCCCAGGATATGGCTGTGGGGGGCCTGACTTGCTCCATCTCCAATCCCCTCCTCCCAGAGAAGGTGACAGAGACTTACCTGCTTGGTGAGTATCTGTTCAGTTCAAAGACACCAGAACCAGGCCCTGGGTGCCACAGATATTAGGTGAAGGCTACGCAGGCAGAGCCAGAGAAGATCCTCCCTTCAGCCTGGCCGAGAGGGTCGTAGGGATGTTGGTTTCCAAGGCGATGCAGGGATAGGGATGCAGGGAGAACCACTAGGGAAGAAGAAAGATCCACCCTGAAACTGGCTTTTCTGTTGCTGTCATTTTTTTAATGGATCTCGGTTGTTGTTGTTGTTGTTAGAGAAGTTTTAGTTGACAGCAAATTAAATCAGAAAATACATAGACTTTTTCTTTAATTTTTTTTTTTTAATTTTATGTGTATGAGTGTTATACTGACTGTGTGTAAGTACAGTGTGTCTGCAGTACCCTTGGAACTGGAGTTATAGATGGTCGCTGTGAGCCACCACGTGGGTGCGGGAAATGGGACCAGGGTTCCTCAGGAAGGGCAGCAGAGCTCCTAACCACTGAAATGTCTCTCCAGCTCCTGGGTCTTCTATACACCTTATCTCACGGTCATGACGCTCCCAGTTATGAACGTCCAGAAAGGGAGCATGACCGGAATGAACAGGCAAAAGCAATCAGGCTCAGCAAATGTGTAGGGCTCCCCAGTGCTGGGTCCTCAGGGTGTGGACATGGGAGAGTGGTTATCTGTTCATCAGTACTGCACAGTGCCTGTAAGTCCACTACATTCCCTCTTCCCACTTAATGCCTGGAGAATCAGACCTTTTTTTTTCTTTCTTTGCATGGTTTTGCCTTTCCATGATTCACCTTTGCCTGGTGTTTTAGTTACTGAGGAGACACCATGACCAAAGCCACTTAGAGAAGTAAGCATTTAGTTGGGGACTGGCTTACAGTTTCAGAGGGTTAGTCCATTATCATCATGGCAGGAATCATGGTGGCAGGCAGGCAGGCAGGCAGAAATGGTGCTGGAGAAGTAGCTGAGAGACCCAGTGGCAGGCTGAGAAAGACACTGAGCCTGGCACTGGCTTTTGAAAACTCCGAGCCCACCCCCATTGACGCACCTCCTTCAACAAGGCCATATCTAATCCTTCTCAAACAGTCCCATTAACTGGGACCAAGCACTCAAACATATGAGCTTATGGGGGTCATTCTCATTCAAACCACTACTCCTATAAATCATTTCTGTTGGGGGCTGAATAACTATCCCACTGTCTGGATAGATGACAGTTATTGCACTTATTTAGCTACTAAAGAATAGATTTAGCTTGTCATTTAAAATTTTGTTTCTTTAAAATCCTTTTGCTTTTCAATGTTTTTTTATTTGTTTGTTTGTTTGCTTGTTTGCTTTTTGGTTTTTTTGTTTGTTTGTTTTTTGGGGGGTTTTTTGTTTGTTTTTTTAAGCATATCACTATGGACTGTCCCACCTCCCACAGCCCACCTGCACCATCATCTAAGAGACTGGGATCTCAGTGTTTTGGGGTAGGTACACAAACACTCAAGCTGTAGCACTGAGTATTGGAAGACAACTCTTTTTTTTTTCTGAACCCTTTTTAGAAAGGTCTACAAACATTGTGTTCCTTGACTTTGGAATGGTGTGTGTGTGTGTGTGTGTGTGTGTGTGTGTGTGTGTGTGTATGTGTGTGTGTGTGTGTGTGTACTTGTGTCTAACAAAGACGATCCCCTCCTGTTATATTCTTGATGCCTTTGGAACCTCCTAGCCTCCCTGTCCAGAAGGCCTCTGTCCACGGAAAGCGGACCAGCTCTGCCTTTGATCCTCACGGCACTAGGCCTGGTCTCAGCAGCAATAGCCTGTGCCTTTGGGAAATGTCACAAAGAAGAACATAAAGCAAATCAGGAAGAGGAGGATCCAGGAGCCCATGACGAGGCCGGGCCCTTCCATGGTGAGTGGGCCCTGACCCTCACACCAGAGACCTGCATGCCAGACTCTGCTCTGAGGCGTTGGCTTTGTGTCACCCAACACAGCAGGGACAGAATGAATGGCTAGTGGGGATTTCCCAGCTACAACCCACCCAGGGAAAACCCTTTACCACCGAGAGGGTCCATGGTCAATTATTTTTCACAAGATAATTCTGGACAGACTACAGGGCCTCCTTCTGGGCTTCTTTTTTGTTTGTTGGTTGGTTGGTTGGTTTTTGGTTTTTCGAGACAGGGTTTCTCTGTAGCCCTGGCTGTCGTGGAACTCACTTTGTAGACCAGGCTGGCCTCGAACTCAGAAACCTGCCTGCCTCTGCCTCCCGAGTGCACATTAAAGGTATATGCCACCACATCCAGCTTCCTTCTGGGCTTCTTAAAGCTGGAGTTTGTCCTTTTTCCACTACTGAAACAAAATACCTGAAGCTGGGTGATTCATAAAGGAATGTTTATCTAGCTCACATTTTGGGACCTAAATTCCCAAGATCAGGTGGTTCGAATGGTGAGGGCTCCCTGACTGTGTCATATCATGGCAGAGAGCAAGACAGAAGAAACAAGGAATCTGGGGACATATGGGAGCTACCCAGGGTCCTCAGAGAACTAAATGGTATTTCTATGAATTCATCACCTTGGACGAAGCTCCGCCTCTTAACAGTTTCCCCGCCCCCTACTGCTCACACTGAAGACCAGGCTTCTAACACACAAAGCCTGAGGGCACATGGCAGTCACATGCAACCCACTGAAAAGCCCACATCTTGGGTGCTGGCTGTGGGGTATGAGTGTGAGTTCCAAGTTTTCTCTCTGCTGGAGATTGTCTCTGTGTTAGTTCCTCCCTGTCTCTGACTCTCCCACATGGAGCCTGGCCTCTGGCCTGGGTTTAGTGCACTGGGAGCTGTCTCAGCACACCTCTTCAAGGATCCCTTATCCCTGCCTCCCTCACTGCCTGGGGCGTGTAGGGCAAGGTAAATGGAGACAGTGAATGATGTCTAGAGATGGATGGGGAAAGCTTCAGGTAGGAGACAGAGCTTGGCCCAGACAGGGCCACGAGGGCAAAAGAGGGCATAGGGATACCTGTCACTTTCTTCTCTCTATAGTGACTCTGTCCCTGGACCCTGAAACCGCCAGTCCCAAACTCATGGTGTCTGAGGATCAGAAAAGCGTGAAGCGGCTGCTATTTGACCAGGACATGTCCCCCAGTTCCAGGAGATTTGACCAGGACCCCTGCATCCTGGCTCAAGAGCGATTTGAGGCAGGGAGACATTACTGGGAAGTGGAGGTTGGGCACAGGAGGGCTTGGATTCTGGGTGTGTGTCTGGAGAGTTTGGTACGGGAAGGAAGGATCCCCAAGTCACCCCAGCATGGCCTCTGGGCACTAGAGTTTTACAAGAAGAAACTCCAAGCTCTCTCCTACCCCCGGACTTTCCTGTCTCCTCCAGAGCCCCTCCGGCGGGTGGGCATCCTCTTAGACTTTGAGGCAGGGGAAATCTCCTTTTATAATTCAACCAATGGCTCCCTGATCTATGTGTTCTCTGGGTTCTCCTTTTCTGGTCCCCTGCAGCCATTCTTCTGCCTCTGGACCCATGACCCCAGACCCCTAACCATCTGCTCAGTGGTCAGAGAGACCAGAGAAGACACAGAATCTTCTGGAGGCCCTGGGCTCCCTGGGGACTCCTGAGATGTCCTTAAGAGAGGAAAGCTCCTGCCTTCTTGTGCCTCTTAACTACTGGCACTATCTATCCCATTCCTATATTAAAAATATGATGAGACACCAGGGGCTGGATATGCTCCCCCTGCCAAATTTCTGTGCCAAATGCTGACACCACCCACCGAGGTCAGGGATTTCTGAAGGCATTGTAATTTGGAGATGAGACATTGAAAACGATTGTGGTTAAGGGGAGTCGTTGATGTACCTTAACCTCATAGATCTGGTATTCTCATAGGAATGAAGATTAGGACTTGGAGAGATGCCACTCACTAGCCAAGAAGACCAGCAACGCCCTGGCCTCATATTTGTAGCCTCTGGGACTTATAAAGTGGTCCCTGCCAAGTGAGAATCCTGGGAATCTCCTATGTTGCCTTCTTTGCTATGGCTGCCTCTCTCAATGAGACAAATCAGCACAGCAGGGGGTATTCTCACCGTGCACTTAGAGTGTATGTATGTATGTATGTATGTATGTATGTATGTATGTATGTAGACTGTCCAGCCCAGAGGTGGGGTGTGTTGTGGTTGCACAGTAAATAACAGCAGTACCCTCCCTTCTCACTCTCCCTCCACCTTGTTCATCTCTCACTCGTCCACTTCCTTTCTTTCCTCTCCCTCCTTCCCACCTCCTCTTTCCTTTTGTTAAATGATTTTATCATTCTGCATTATGTAGATGTGTGTGTGTCTGTGCACACAAGTGTGGTGCCCACAGAGGCAAGAAGATAGCACCTGATCCCCTGGAAGTGGAGTTAGAGAGGTTGTGAGCTGACAGAGGGTGCTGGGAATGAAACTCAGGTCTTCTGCAAGAGCAGCCAGGGCTCTTCATCATAGAACCATCTCTCCAGTCCCTCCCCTTCCCTTGTTTCTTTTATTCCTCCTCCAATCTATTTCTACCTAAATCTCTTTCTTTCATTCACTGTGACAGACTAGTTCAAGCCACACAAAGGCAAAGATCCCGAGATTCCTAAGGCTTTGGTCAGAGTTCAGTGAGGACAGAAACCACATCCATAGTGATAGAGAAAACAGACTAGAAGTGGGTTTTAATGGACACTTGAGAACACAAGTGTTGGACCCAGCTGTCGGCTACCTGACAATCTTCCACTCCAAGACTGTGGCAGTAGGAGAAGAGAGCCCAGGGAGTGGGGTGGTGCTCCCTGGTGCCTGTTCCATAGGGACTGAGAAAACGCTATCTAGTGCTGTGAAGCTGGTGGTACCAAGAGAAACAGAGTCACACCATCCTGCAGACCCAACATTTCCTCTTGCTGTTTGTTGCAAGTTCAAGCAGGGATTTTGGTGTGATTGATATGGGTGGTGATCAGGACCCCACTCCAGGGGGACTGGGGCTTTTAGGTTAAGAGCCCTGGCTTAAAAGCCACTAGTGACCCTTCCCTCTACATTCTGGAGACCAGAAATCTGAACTGAAGCGTTGTCAGGGTTGGCTTCTCCTGAAAGCATGGAAAAGCCAGGCCTCCCTTCCAGTGTCTGGTGGAGTCTAGTCCTCTTAGCTGGCAGGCACATCACTGCAAATGCTGGGCCTGTGGTCATATGGCCAGCTCTTCTCTGGTTCTCCTTAAAATTTTTCTCTTAGCAATCCAACTCAGAGCCCACATTAATGCCAGCTGGCTCCACCCAGAGGTTTGTAACTTGACTGCATCTGTAAGGACCCTTTTCTCCAAATAATCCTGGTCACGGGTGTGAGAGGTCCTGACTCCCACATATCTGGGGGGGACACTGAACCTACCCTAGTGGGTTGGAGTTGAAGGGCCCTGGTGGAGTGGTGGACACCTGACCTCCTTTTGCATTGAAATGCCTCCTCAGAATGAGGAGATCATTGTCCATAGAGACTGTAGTAGTCTATACATGTTTTCGAGAGAAAGGCCCTCAGACACAGACAAAGGTCACCTAGTGTTTTGGTCAGTGGATTAGCAAGGAAATGTCACAAGCACAGGCAGCCCCTGAGCTGGGCTTTGGAGAGAGGCTGGCATTTATATAGAAAGAAATGGGAGAAGAGATGAGACCCAATAAAAGCCCCCTGGCCTCATCACTATCACTGCATGTTACAGTTTTTCAACCTTGGGGAAATAAGTTTTAACTTTTTTTTCTTCTTTATCAGTGTGATACTTATAGGTAACCAATTTGCTAGACACAAAATGTGTAGATGAGAGAGCCACCTGCCTCCGCCTCTTGAGCTCTGTGACTAAAGACATGGGCCACCGCCGCCTAGCTAGAGGATGTTTTTTTCTTTTTGGTTTGGTTATTTTAAGATTTATATATTTTATGTATGTGAGTGTTTTGTCTGCATGCATGTCTGTACACCAGGAGGTGGCACCTGCCTTTAATCTCAAAAGGCAGGTAGATTTCTGAGTTCGATGCCAGCCTGGTCTACAGAGTGAGTTTGAGGACAGGCAGGGCTACACAGGGAAACAAACAAAAAACAAAACTTTATGTCTGTCCATCTCTCTCTCTCTCTCTCTCTCTCTCTCTCTCTCTCTCTCTCTCTCTTTCATATGTGTGTGTGTGTGTGTGTGTGTGTGTGTGTGTGTGCCTGTGGAGGCCAAGACAGAATACTGAATTCCTTGAAGCTGCAGTTAAGGTATCTGTGAGCAGAGCGCACATGGGGACATTGGTCAGAGTGTACAGTCACATGGCAACACCATCAAGAGTTCAGAGTCTTTCTCCATAAAAGTTCCCTTGGACTTGTTGGAACTTGATCCCTGTCTTGGGTTCCACCCTAGATGGGCACTGACCCTGTAGAGTTTGTGTTTGTTTTGATTTTCCCTTTTTCCTTGATGGACTTAATTTGAAGCCTTTTAAATCGTGGAGTATTACTGATACCAAGATGTTGAGAACTTTCATTTTCTCTTGTTCTACATGATACATCTCTGCAATGATCCTTTTTTCCCTGTTCTGGAATTTAAAATAAACTTTTTTAAATTTCTGTGTTAATTTCCTGTTTTCATAATAAAACACCTGTAGCTGGGAGACATGAATGTTTCTTAGCTCATGTTTTTGGGAAGCTCATAGGAAGACAACCCCGATGAACCCAAAGTGGACACCTGCTCCCTTTGCACCATCCAATCAACAAACAGCTTTTCTCTCTCCTCCTGTCCTCGTTTGGCTTTTGTCCTGTTGTCAACTTGACACAGGCTAGAGTTGTTATGGGAAGAGACTCAGCTGAGAACATCCTTCCATCAGCCTGCCTGTAGGTGACTATAGAGCGTTTTCTTGATTATTGACGTGGGAAGGCCCAGTCCACATGGGCGGTGCCACCTCTGAGCAGGTGGACCTGGGTGCCGTAAGAAAGTAGGCTGAGCAATCTAGTAAGCAGCATCCATTCATAGCTTCTGCTTCAGTTTCAGCCTTAATTTCTCTTCATGATGAACTCTACCTGTAAGCGTGAAATCTTTCACAGAGCTTTGGATCATGGTATTTTATCATAGCAATAGAAAAGCAAAGGACAACTTCTAAATCCCCTAATGCCACCTGGGACTGCTTGAATGAGAAACACCCCATGGGCCCATGTGTTTGGACACTTGGTCCCTGTTTGGGAAGATTTAAGAGGTGGAGCCTTAATGGAGGACTTCTGTTATTGGGGCAGGCATTGAGGGCTTTTAGCTTCAATCCACTTCCAGTTTGTCTTCTCTGTTTCCTATGTGTAGCTGAAAAGGGATTCTTTAGCTTCCTGATCAAGCTGCCTGCTGCCAAGCCTCTCCTGCCAATACAGACACTCCATCTGAAACCCTTAGCCCTTTATCACAGGAACTGAAAAGTACCTAACGCAGCAGCTGAATGGGGAGGCAGAGTCCGGCTTTCTGCTGTTCTCTTGCGAGTTGGGATAACCAGGCTAGACTGGAACTCTTTCTGTTGTTCTCTCTCGAGTTGGGATAACCAGGCTGGACTGGAACTCGGGTTCTCCCGCCTCTGCCTCTGGAGGGCCCAGATTGGCTTAGGACTGAGGTTTGTATTCAAGCTTTTCTGTTTGCCAACTCTAGCTCCAGTGAGGCTCTCAGCCGACTGGGCAATGGCCAACCACATTGGTGGGCAGGACTCTACTTACAGTTTCTTCAGTGCACTGTCATGGACACACAGAACAACAGAATGTCACCAAATAACTGGGCATTGCTTTGCTCGATTCTGCTGGGACATTAACCACCATGGCTGGTTCATCCAGGCTTCACGGAAAGGTAGGATGGAATCCCTAAATGCTGAAGAAGCCCAGGAGATCCCATGGGACCTTTGGCTTTTTACAACATTCCCCTATCCTGTTGCTATAAAGCCATTCCACATCCTGCTTTCCTTAATTCCACAGAGCGAGAGAAAGAGAGCACATATACACTGTGGCACACATGTAAAGGTCAGAAGACAAGTTGTGGGAGTTGGTTCTCTCCTTCCAGTGTGGGCTCCAGGGACTGAACTCACTCAGGCTTGGTGGCAGGTGCCTCTGCCTAGTGAGCTTTCCTGACAGCCTCCTCCCATTCTCCCTTTGAAATGCCCAGTGACTTCTGTACCAATCTAAGTTGAGGTCAGGACCTCTAAGTGCCTTTCCATGCTGGGAGGCTGCCTTGCTGCTTAAAATCTGTATTTACCTTGTCTGGTTTCATCACTGACAAAGGAAAAAGAGGAAGTGAGCACCCTCCCCACCCCCCCATTTTAGGGGCCACTCATTCTAAAACACTTCTGATTCTCTTCCCAGCTACGTTTGCTTACAGTGTCTTCTGATGTCCCCTTTCTTGTCTCTATGGCTTATCTGCATTGGAGGTAATCATGTGAGGAAGATTCTAAAGGATCTTCTCACTCCTGGGAGATCTATGAGTAGAACCAGAGTGCAGTGAGCTAGGGAAAGCATGTGTGGAAAGACCCAAAGTCGGGTTGTCAGGATGACTTGGCACGACCCAAGCTTCATGAGCCAAGTTCGGTCTCTGGGACCTACATGGGGAAGGAGAGAACTCGCTGCCAAGAGTTGCCTCTGACCTCTACATGCTCACCATGGCACAGGCACACAAAATAAAAAGTCTACTATGAGGAGGAGGGAGAGGCGGAGGAAGAAGAGAGATGTCTTGGTTGTTGGTGTGATCTCCAGAATTATTCACTTAGCCAAGCTTCATAAACTTTCTTAGTGGAAAGTCTGATAGGAAGACGAATAGAATTCTAAGTTCTTTAAGAATTGCTAAGATATAAGCACACTTTTGTCATTTTTGTTCATATATATATATTTTTTTTTCATCATCCAGGCTATATCTTTTTCTGTTGTCAATTCATTGAGCTACAATCCACTTTGTGTGTGTGTGTGTGTGTGTGTGTGTGTGTGTGTGTGCGTAGCTGTTCTGCCTGCATGTATGCTTGTGTACCATGTGCATGCAGTGCTCACAGAGGCTAGAAGAAAGCCTGGATCTCCTGGAGCTGAATACAGAACATATACAGAATATTGCGAGTCTCCCAGGTGGGTACCACAAACCAAGCCCTGGTCCTCTGGAAAAGCAGCCAGTGCTCTTGACTACTGAGCCATCTCCTCAGTGCCTGGCTATGATCCACATTTATCAGTAAAATAATCCACCAAAAATAATGATAACCTTTATTTAGGTGAGGGTGAAAACCAGCTGGCTGTAAATATGGGGAGCGCTTACTTCCACCTCTCTCTCTTCCTGAAATTTTGCAAATAGATGGAAATGGGCTAAAAACTCAAATACTTTAATCAAAGTATTTAGTATTAATATTAGTACTAGTATGCACAGCAAAGTGCCCACATGTTGTATTTTTCATCCTAATGTGGATGTAATAAAATAGCAATGGAGATACTGCAGTACAAATTTTCTCCCAGGAGAGCACCAGATCAAAACGGCGATGTTGAGCCAAGCACTTGCAGGGACTAGTTCCTTTGCTCTTTGGCAGAAGCTGGACGGCTAACATAGAATTAAATCAGGAAACTGACGCCTGCTGGTTTGTTTGGGTTTTTGTTTGTTTTGGTTTGTTTAATTAATTTAAGATAGGATCTCACTTTGTAGACTTGGCTGACCTATCTTAAATGCTGGGTCAAAGCCAGGGACAGTGACTCCCACCTGAATCGTCAAGACAACCGAACCTATGTAGAGTACAAGAACTGTTTGAAGGGACTCCAGCCGTTTGGCTTTTTGGTGTTTTTTTTGGGGGGGGTGGGGTGGGGGGGAGGAACAAACCCTGCTTTCTAACATGCTGCATGGTACTACCTCGGCCAGGCCACTAGGGGGAGACTGCCCACTGTTCTAGGTCAGGAGTTCTTTAAGGCTTTTCCATTAAGCTACCCAGGGACTCGGGTTATTTCCAAAGAGCCTTTAGTATTCACTGTAGGGCCCCAGAGGGTAGACAAAACCTCAGTAGCTAGTGGCCTTCTGGGAATTCTTGCACGGCTGAGAGCTGGATTAGACACTGTCTTGCGCTGTGATCAGCCACACAGCTCACAGACCTCCATGCAGGACGTGGTTGGAAGCGCAGATAGCTGCGACACCCGAGTCACCAGAGCCCTAAATCTGAAGAGGAACCGAAAGGGGCGAGAGATCCAAGAAGGAAATAAGCTGACCACCAGAAATGAATGAACCGTTTTACAGCACAACTCTGACTCTTTTAAATGGCCACACACTCAGGCACTAAAGGTGGCCCAAAACCTAGGCTTTCATTGGGTGCTGTGGAGATTTGTCCAATCAGAAGAGCCCAGGAAGTCACCTCATTTGCATACTACAGAATTTCATCAGCTTGACTGCTGTTATTTTTATTTCAGGGCACTGATCTCTCAGAAATCCTTGTTTCTCCTGGCTGAAGATAAATGATCTTTCTTCTTTACCAGAACACAGAGCTGTCCACAAGGAAGGGGTGCCTCACCCTCATGACACCTACTGAAATTTAGGAGTGCATATTCCAGCCTCACAGGGCAGAGTGCGTAGACCCGTAGGAAAGTGGGCAGGCCTTTGCAAAAGATGGGAGGCATGACCCTTTATGATTGAGCATGGTGTTGACCTCGAGTCTTTAATCAGAAACCATCATACACCCGCGGAACCTCTTCCTGTAGTCAGTAAACGGAGAAAGTCGGTCTCTCTCTCTCTCTCTCCTCTCCCAACCCCCACCCCCCTCCTCTGTCTCCGCAGTTTTCAGGGGCTACAAATTCAAAGCGAAAAGAATGCAGGACAGCATAGCCTGAGGTTTGCTCATGTCCTTTAGGATTGCCTGCGGGAGCTATGCTTTGCCTGCACCAACTCCTCTAGCTAGCTCCTCTTGGCTCCGAGAATTCAAGAACTGCAGAACCAGGACAAGCTGGCCTCTAACTTGCCCCAAGGAAACCATCCTTTTTATTGACCCACCTGACCCAGCAGCGAGTTGAGCACAGGTCACCAGACACCTGGTAGTAAGGGAGTGCGCTCAGCAGGTCTGGTGTAGGAAAGGGAAGGGGCGGGGCAAGTAAAGGGAATGAGGGGCTGGACAGAAGGCTGGGTGCATTGACCATCTTGCAGTGCTGTACAGTCTGAGGCCAGGGGACAGAATTCAGAAAACCCTAGTCATCAGAACACAACCCTTACATTTATGAAAGGAACCACAGGGACTCAGAAGCTGCCTGTCAAAAGAAAAAAAAAATACTTGTCCTGTCCCGCCCCAAAATAAATTCTTGCTAAAACCAGACTATATGTTTTGTGAGTTCAGTCCTGCATACTACATCCTGGCTGCAACCATGCCCAGCCCTCCCAACCTTTTCTAACCTTACAGCCTAGTGATTGTTTTTGTCTATTTTGATATAGGTTTTCACCTTGCGTGCGGTATCAATGGCAGGGCTGCACCGGTGGCTGTTTCCCTCCTAAAATCTTATCAGTACTTAGCCTTGTTTGTCTCCTAAAAATTCCTTAACAGCACATTCCTTTTCATGACAGTTTAACAGAGAATCTTTGCTTCAACTCAGTTATCCACCTCCAAATTAAAATTCTCTTATGGAAATAAAGCACCTCAGGTGGGCAGCAAGTGGCAGAGACCTTGTGGACGCCTCCCTTTCTCAGGAGTTTTAGCAGACTTCTTGTTAGCTGGGAGCCTTTGCTGGAGAAAACTAGGTGGGTGTGAGAAGTGGCCTTTGAACTGACCTGCCTGGAGACAGCTGCAGCCAGCTCTCACTTAACCATGAGGTGACTGGGGTGAAGCCAGAGCCACAGCTGGTTTTCACTGAGGAAGAAATGCCATAGGCTTCACCCCGAGCCTCTCATTAAGTCCCAAAGGGGATTTAAGAACTTCACCTGCAATCTGCAGGGGAGGTGAAGCCAGAGAGCCCCTGGATCATCAAGGCCCGACTAAATGACTTGTGTGTTGGAATACAGTCAGCCTGCTCATAGGTTCCACATCTATAGATTCAGTTAGAAACAAAAAATAACTGGGGGGTGGGGTGGGGGGTGGGTAACCAACCAACCAAACCAAACCCCTCATCTAGAATGTATTTTATACTGTTGATCTAATCATTTCCCTCGAACCATATAAAACTAGTCCAGGCCGGGCGGGTGTGGCATCACACGCCTTTAATCCCAGCACTCGGGAGGCAGAGGCAGGTGGATTTCTGAGTTCGAGGCCAGCCTGGTCTACAAAGTGAGTTCCAGGACAGCCAGGGCTACACAGAGAAACCCTGTCTCGAAAAACCAAAAAAAAAAAAAAAAAAAAAACCAAAACCAAAAAAAAAACCCAAGCCAACAGACTAGTCCACAGTGGTAGTTATATTAGACATTAGAAGTAACCCAGAGGATTGATCGAGCACCAGATGTCTGTCCATGAGTTATGGACAAGGACCTATGCACATAAGGATTTTGGTACCAGAGTACTAGGACCAGCTGGCAATGGGCAGGAACTGAGTGCTGTGATTCTTTATCCATCAGCTGTATTGGCCTGATATCTAGCATGCACACTTGTAAGTCTCCCACGAACTGTTCCCAACATGGCAGCACTGTTGCAGGAAACCCAAACAAGGTCAGACTGAAATATGCCTTAAAACCTGTTTTCCATTTTTTGCCCCCCAGCAAAATCAACAAACAAAACCAAAAATACTTGCTGTTTCTCCCCATAGCCTTTAAACACATGACCACACCCCTGCCTCAGCATCCTGGCTGCAGCCATGCCCAGCCCTCCCAACCTTTTCTAACCCTACAGCCTAGTGATTGCTTTTGTCTATTTTGATATAGGTTTTCACTATGCCACCTTGGCTGACCTAAATCTTGCTATGTAGACCAGGCTGCCCTCAAACTCTAGAGATGTACCTGCCTATGGATTAAAGACATACACCACCATGCTCTTTTCCAAGTTTGCTCTTCTCCACTTTCTACCCCACAAGCACCACCAGCCCTTAGGGGTCCATTGATGCTGGCATGGTCTCTCACCATATCCATCCTGCATCTTATCATGTGCAGACAAGAGATACTTATCACATCAATATAGGCCCCACCAAATTGTACTTCACTTGTAGACAGTGTCGAAAAGGATGGATACATCTGTATAAGCCACTGTACACTTCAACTTTACTTAACTACGGTACCCTGAAGCCCCACTCATGAAGTCCAGCTCACCTCTCCTGTCTCATGGGCTCCATCTTCCCTCCACTTCTTCCACCTCCCTAGCAAAGGAACCCTGTTGGCCTATCGTATAATGGTGTAGTCAGTAAAGCAGGCACTACCCTGAGGACCTGGGAGTGATGCCTTGGGTCACTGTGCCTCTAAGTTTGCCAGGCTCCGAGAGCTGACATTCACCCAGCAGCGAAGGTGAGACGCAGAGCATGTCATGTTGGGGCGTGCGCCTTTAGGTTTCTGCTGTCACCGTGAAATCCCTCCTCCAAATGCTAGCAGTAGGAAGGTGAGACCTTAAGAAACGACAGGGTAAAAAGGGTAGAGTGTCACAGGGGAGGGGGGGGGTGAGGAAGTATCCTGTGTGGCAGCCTTTTAGGGACAGCATGTGTGAACTGCAGGCTACTAACTGGCAGCAGAGCTGTGCTGTGAACTTGAGGCTTTCTCCACATCTGCACTTTATTCATCCAGTCTGCTGAGTCTCAGGTCCGTGTTCATCGGGGGTGGAGGTGTTTACTCAGACATGGCCATACAGTTTCTGGACCAATCTAAGCTCTGAGGGGCAAACCTACCGCTTGTTTCTGAGCTACCACCAGGTGGCCAGTCCTAGACTTTCTCCACACCTGCTAGTCTATCAGTTTAATGTTCATTCTGGTCCCCAACGAAGACAACGTTCTGTCACTGAGGGGCACACTACTCAGGGCTGCTCTCAGTGCCACCTGCATGACTCAAGGGTGCTCCACCCTGGGCACCCAGTCACCGTGGGTATGAATGTGACCAATCTGTTACCTCCAGCCTGGGTGCATCTGCGCAGCTGGCCAACCCTCTGCAGACCCTGACTGGTGTGTTAAACCAGAGTCCTCTCACCATGACGTCTCCTCTTGGTGCTTCTAGCCATCCATGGATCCTGCTTCCCAGATGCAATTCCCACAGCCAATGCTGGGCTTGGGATGACACCCCCCCCCCCAAATGCCAGAATATCTTAGTGACAGTCTGCTTATCTTGCTTTCAAAGGTATAAAAGACCCTGGGACCTGGTCAGGGAAGGGGGAAGCAGAATGTGTAGACAAAGACTAGGAGGTATGGAAACAGAGAGGCTGGAGCAAACCACTTTATTCAGTACTGAAAACCCAGCCCACCTGCGAGTCAAGTTGGAGCCAGTCACTACATCCAAGGCTGGGGCCTTCTGGGGACAGAACATTGTTACCCAAAACCTAAATACATCTATGTCTTTGGCCCCTGACCTGTGTCTGTCCAATCTGCTGGGTTTGTTTCTTGGACTAGTTATCTACACACGATGCTGCAGGCAACCACGCTACCGCTAGCTACGTCACAAGTTTTGTGAAATTCACCTACTGGAGAAAAGATGAGGTGAGCAAAAGCCAAAACTACAGCGAAGTGAAGCACCCGGTGGCCTGGGGATGCCACCCTGCTGCTCTTCTGCAGGGAAGGAGGTCCCTTCCATCAGAGGTGGGAAAGAGGAGGGAGCAGTTTAGGGATGCCAGCGACACCCAAGGGGCACAAGCTGGGAGGAAGAGAGGCTGGGGAAGCAAAGCAGAAGACGGCTCCCAGGACCTGGCACAGTGAGACCCAAAGTGAGGAGAGAGGTCCCCTGGAGGGTGGGGAATACTTCATTAAGTCAGGTCCCAGCCAAACCCAGGGCCTCCTGCATCCCTATTCTCTGGCACTAACTAACACAGGTTGACTATAACTGGTGCACCTCAGAACCTTGCTGAGGGATGTCTAATGAGCCAACCCTGTCACGGGCACCAATGGGGAAGGTGTGAGGCTTGGTTCCTGGATACTAGAATGTGCCACACTAAGTCGAGCCATGGCAAAACAAGAAGCAGGGGCTTCCGAGCTGCCAAGTGGTCCCAGGCAGGGCTGGCACACACTGGGAAAGGAATCCAGGACTGCTAAGTCTCTATGTGAAACAGGTACAAGCCCGAGCACATTCACGCCCCAAAGAAAATGAAAAACACTGCTGAACAATGGAACTATGTGCATGGCCAGCGGGGCACCTCTGATGCTTCATCCCAGGCTCTCAGTGTTGATGGAGATGGGGATCTGTCTGGGATGAAGGGTGGTGCCAGGCAGAGGCCTGAGGGATGTAGGTAGGGGTGCTGCAGGCCAGCTGTGGAAGGTGGTTCCTTCTGCCTCGCGCTCCAAGGGGCCAGCCTGCTGGGCCAGCATCATCACTGCAGGGAAGGGACAAACAAAGGGGAAAGACAGAGAGACAGAGAAAATGAAGGGATATACACAGCTATAGACAGTAAGACTATACTGCTGCTCTCCTGAGTACAACGCACTCAGAGTCAAGATGACTTGACAACCCATCTAAGAGGGGCCAAGGCCTGTGTCTCCAAGGTTGTATAACCCCCAAACAGCTGATGGGTATGTGGAAAGGGAATACCTCAGTTACAGGTGGCAGCTGATGCCATTACAAGCTTAGGCTACGACTGCCAAGCAGGCTGCCTCTGGTGTTGGTCCAAGCCTTGGGGCATGAAATGAGGATGAGGGAAGACAGGGGATGCCCTGGCTACTGCTCACAGAGCCTGAGTTGGGGAAAACCCTCCCATGTGAGATCCTAGGCATCTCCTAGCTTCATTCGCTCTAAGTTCCTTCCAACTACTTTTTCCAACCACCTACTCATTCTCTGATACTCAGACCTAAGCCACAACAGGGGCAAGGTGGGCTGTGGCTCCAACCTTGCCCATAGGGGAGGCTCTGAGTTGACGACAGAGATGTGCTGTGGAGAGAGGCGCTCAGCCCTGCCCAGGTGGTACCTGCAGAAGCATGCTAAGGCCCAGGTGGTACCTGCAGAAGCATGCTAAGGCCCAGGTTGCGATGCTTCTTCTCCAGCTCTGACACAGCCTGCAGCAGGGACCGGAAGCGATCTGCCGGGTCGGCCAGCTCATCATCCTCGGAAGCACCCTCATCCTTCTCAGCCTCTTGCAGAAAGTGTTCCTCCTCCTCCACAAAGAAGGCCCGAAGCTTCTTATAGTCAGTCAGGGCCTTCTTTCTTCGGTCCATAACATGCCCCTGCAGGGTGAGTGAGGGACAACAGTCCACACTGGCCCATATCTGCTGCTAATGTGTCTAAAGAAAGAGAAGACCCTCTGCTCTGAAAGAAATTATGCTCTCAAAATAAGCTGGCTGGGTCTTTTGAATTAAACCTACTTTTAAAACTAAAATTACAGGTAAGAGAAGATTCTCTTTCCCTGTTTTCCAAAAACCAGAAGTGAAATCTCCACATGAAAGATGCCCCTGCCATCCTTTATGTTGGTATTAGCTTGGTCCCACTGTGGTGATGTGCAGTTGGCAAGGGCCTTGAAGTGGTGGGGATTAATGGACAGTGGTTCCATCATTCATGTGTGGGTGGATCCTCTGAAGGGATGGATGCTGGTCTCACAGGCCACCAGCTGTCTCCCAAGACAGCTAGCTGTTACAGAGAAAGCAATCTTGGGTGCACTCACTAGACACAGTAGGCAGAGCCTTCTGATCTTTGACATTCAGCCTCTAGAACTCATAACTTGCCTTCTTTACTCAGCACTCAGTCCTGGCAGTTTTGTTACAGCAGCAGAACAAAGGCTACCTCTCTCCTCCTACACAACAATTCCATCAAGGGCATAATGAAGGTGGAGAAGATGCCACACAGACTTTGTTAAGATACTTTTATGCGGGGGCTGGTGAGATGGCTCAGCAGGTAAGAGCACCCGACTGCTCTTCGGAAGGTGATAAGTTCAAATCCCAGCAACCACATGGTGGCTCACAACCATCCGTAACAAGATCTGGCTCCCTCTTCTGGAGTGTCTGAGGACAGCTACAGTGTACTTACATATAATAAAATAAAATAAATCTTTTTTAAAAAAGGATACTTTTATGCTTCCCAAATGAATCACTTTTTTCCAACCTGCTAATTTCTGTCCAATATTCTCAGTGTATTTGTAAGATGTGACAGCTTCTTTGGGTCATTACCTTGTGAGGCCTCTCATACCATTAGAACTTCCATGAAGGCAATTTTTTGTCTCCCCTGCACTGTCCTTCATGACTGATTCCAGGAAATGCATCCCCAAGACACTAAAGTGTATGGATGCTCAAGATACTTCTACGAAACGGCACAGCATTAACACAGACACCGTCTGCATCCTTCCCTGTGCTGCAGGTCCTCTCCACTTGATACAATTTACCTAACACAACATAAATTCCTTTGTAAAGAGCTGACTCGAAAGCTGACAACCACAGGCCTACTGTCTGTCTGTGGTGCTTGTTTTGCATGATTATATTCAGAGCCTCTCACATGCTGGACAAGCATTGCACCAACCAGACACACTCTCATTCCTGATTACACTTCTCATCTGAAGAATGTTAAGGCCTTAGACATACAACCCACATATACAATGCTCAGCTTACATGAAGGCCCCATTTTAGTTCCCAGCTTCCCAAAGTCAATCTTGGGGACTAAAGTCCTGTCAGAACACACAGCTACCTTAAACCAGCCACTTTTCTACTATAACCTCTGATAAACCTGAGAGCACATCTCCGTCCTACCACCCTCAGCAACACTCCTAGTGGCCTAACCTAGACAGCAGGACTGGAAACGGACACTCCAAACTGCACTCAGATCTTTGTCCTGGCCCTGGGTCACACAGCACAGGGAACACCCATGTTCCTGAGGGAAGAATGTTTTTGCTGAAAGGACATAAATGCCAGCCAGAAAAATGGCTGTCTGGCCAAGCTCCTTCCTCTGACTACAGGATCCCCACCTTTGTATTTAAATCTTCTAGAACCTATCCTTGGAATTGCTGTGGGCTCCTAGAAAACTAGGTATCCTTAATGTCTTCCAATTTTTGTGAGAGGTAGAGCAGGTGCCTTCAGCCTTAAGGCGCAGGCCATCTGATAGCTTCAGGGTTTCTGTAGTCTACAAAAACACTTTGGTTTTATGTTTAAAAAGGGGGGGCGGGGAACAAGGAACTCTAATGGACTTTAATATATAAAAGGAAAAGTTTCCAGGGTTTAAACTAATGTGTGATTTTGTTGACAAGTAACCTAAAAACAAAACAAAACAAAACAAAAACCCAAACTGTTACATAATGTCATCTTGGTGTTTAATGCTATGGGTGGTATCAGATGAAGGCTAACTGCTAAGTACCAACTCTGTGTGTCCCCCAAATCTCTGCTGAGAACACCAGGCAATGGTGTTAAGTGGTGGGCCTTTGGGATGTGGTCATTCCCACCAAATAGACGTGGGATCAGTGCTCTAATAAAAGGGACTCCCAAAGAGCTCCTTCCCCACTCTCCATGTGGCAACACAGTGAGAAAGGCCACCGGAAGCTAGCCCAGGCTTGGACTTGCCATGGCTTGCCTGTGGACTTCCAGCCTCCAGGGCAATAATGTCTGTGGTTTTGTACGGCAGCCAGAAAACAGGGTGTTCCACTGCTAACAGCTGGGCTTGGTCAGAATCAAGAGTACTAGAAAGTGTCCTGTGTAGAAAAGGAACCTGAAGCTTACACATCATTCTTATGTAGAGCACACAGAAGAGAGGAGCCCTACAGACACTCACCAAGTCCACGCAGGTCCCTTTTCCAGCCAGCCAAACTCCAGCAGCTCAACTTGGTTGCCCTGCTGGTTCCCCACATCCAGGAGAGCCCACTTACCTTCCACACAGCAGCCGCTGATTCTGCCTGACCATGCAGGTCCCGGGCATCATTTAAGTCCTTCCTCATGATTTCCACAGAGCCCTTGTTCTCCTGGGAGAGAGAAGCTGGTTAGAGCCTGGGAAGAAGGACTGGAACTACTTGTCCGGTCTCTGCTGGAAAGTGGTTGTTGTTTTTGTTAAAAAGGGTCTCCTATGCTTCTACCTCGTGAGAACTAGGTGTAGAGCAGGCAATTCAAGGTCGGCTGTGTGATTCCAGGTTTTTAGGTAGGTCCCCTTTAGTGTCAGCTTGATTTAAGACAGTGGCTTTCCTGACTTCTGTGTCCTGCTTGGTCTTTGTGGAGATTGCTGTCTTAGTAAGGGGACAACAAACCATAGGACTACCCTAGCAGCATGTTCTGGCAGAGTACCTACCTCAGTTTGGGACCTGGGTGTAACCACTGGCCTCCACCTCAAAAGTGTTCTTCACAACCTATTCCAGAGGCTCACGGTGCATCATTGCAGAACATAAGGACAACAGCACCCTCAAAGACGCTAAGCTAGGGACCACTGCTTTCCTACCTGGCTATTCAGACATCTCTCTCTCTGTCAGGGATGATACTCTATCTAGATCCCTGCAAGCCATCTTCACACAGAGTCTAATGGTCGGTTTCTGCCCGGTGGCAAGTGCTACATGCAATGACCAAGAGAAGCAGAGAAGGTTTCGAAATGAGGTGGGCCTACAGCCCCTCAGAGGGCTGCAAATGGTAACTGGCAGACCAAAGCCCACTCTCAGGTCTCCATAAGCAAGTGGATGGGCGGGGCTTGCACCGATGAAGTCACACTCCGGTAGGAGTAAAAGGCCTTGAGGAATGGGATCGGGACTTGAGGGGAAATCGAGAAAAATAAAAGTCTTAAGGTTGTATAGAGATAAGGCACGGCTAGGCCAGAGACCTGGGATGAAAAGGGAACGGAAGAGCATGCGCTAGAGATAATAGCTCGAGGGACATAGCAGGGACCGGAGACAGATAATAGAGATGGAGGAAGGCAGAACTCACGCTCTCCAGGATCCAAGAACCCCTAGGCATGGCAGGGTCCCCAGGGAAGGGGGGGGTGCTGGGCACCCATGGGATGCGGGAGAGGGAGGAGGAGGTCAGCACACTGATAGAGAACCTGACTCCAGGTAAGCCACAAAGGTGGACAGTGTGCAGGGGCCCCCTCGCGCACCTTGCCGCGCAGCGCCTTCCTCCAGCGCGGTTCCCACTCGGGCGGCTCCGGGCCAGCGGCCATGCGGCAGGCGGAGCACAGCGGATCCCCGTCGGCGCGGCAGAGCAGCTGCAGCGCGGCCTCGCTGGCAGGTCCATCGCGCGCCGGCGCCGCGGCCGCCTCCTCGAGCGCCAGGAGGCGGCGGCTGAGCGGAGGGCGGCTGGGCTCTACGGCGCGCTGCCAGCAGTCATCGGCACACTCCGGGCACGGGAAGGGCCCGTCCTCCTCGGCCCAGAAGCGTACCACGCACGCCCGGCAGAAACGGTGGCCGCAGTCGGCGCGCACCGGTTCGCGGGGCGCGCGCTGACACAGGGCGCAGATGGCATCAGCGGGGCCCGCGGGGAGCGCCAGGGCTGCGGGCGGCGGCGGCGCCGACGAGGGCGCGGGCGGAGAGAGCGCAGAAGGGCCGACGACCGGCCGCTGAGCAAGGCCGACGAGCCTCAGCCGACGACTCAGACCCAGACTGCGCCAACGCCGGGCACGCGCGCGCGGGGCGGGGTCCTGGCTGCCTTGCGCTCTGACGTCCAGGTCCTGGCAGCTGCGGGTTCCTCCATCCAGGTCCTAGCAGCTGTGCGCTCTCATTTCAGGCTCATCGCCCTGCCCACGTCTGAGCAGCTGAGCTCTCTTCCACCCTGATTCCTGTAGCGGCTCACGTCCTTCGTCCTGATGGTGTCAGTCGCGGGCTCCAAACCCAGATCCTCACAAAGATACTCCCCGTGTCCTATAAGATTATTCATCCTGCAGGGTACTGCCCCAACATCATGAATAATTGCCCATCTCCCACAGATGATTTGGGAGGTGGTCTGTCAGGAAAGGCTTTTCCAGGTTGACTGAGGTTTAGGGTGACTTATCTCTATACCTTCAGCCCTGAAGCAGGATAAAACTGGTTAGGTAGGCAGATGCCTGTGTAGTCAACCAGAAGTATGACCAAATTAAAGAAGATAGCGACATAAAATGAAGTCAGGGAGGCAGGCTCACTGTGCACACAGAACAGCAGCACATTTTGCAGGAAAGCACTCTAAAGAATATTGTGTTAATACAGGTGCAGTCAGCTATCCACCATGCGTGACTCTTTAGATTGAGGTTGCGGATATACTGTAAATGTGACTGTAGTGGTTTGAATATGCTCGGCCCAGGGAGTGGCACTATTAGGAGGTGTGGTCTTGTTGGAGGAAGTGTGTGTCACTGTGGCCATGGGTTTTGAGACCTTACTCTTAGCTGCTTGGGAGACAGTCAGTCTTTTGGCTGCTTTGGATCAAGATGTAGAACTCTCAGCTCCTTCTCCAGCACCTTGTCTGCCTGGATGCTGTCATGCTTCCTGCCTTGATGATAATGGACTGAACCTCTAAACATGTAAGCCAGCCCCCATTAAATGTCCTTTATAAGAGTTACATTGGTCATGGTGTCTCTTCACAGTAATGAAGCCCTAACTAAGACAGTGATGTTGTCATTTATATGCTCCAAACACTATGACAACAGCCACATCTGTACTAAAGCTACACAGCCCTTTTCCGGTCATTATTTCCTAAACAATAGAATGAAGATTTGCACAGTATTCACATCCTGTTAAGTATCATAAGTCATCTAGAAAAAAATTATTAAATAGAAGGATGCATGTAAATATTATGATGTTTTAGCTGGGTATAATGGTACATGCTTTTAATCACAGCACTCAGGAATTAGAGCTGGCAGATCTCAGTGAGTTCCAGGCCAGTTTGTCTACACAGTGAGTTCCAGGCCAGCCAGAGCTATGTAGTAAGACCCTGTTTCAAAAAAAAAAAAAAAGGCATGTATCTGTGTGTGAAAGAGAAGTGTGTGTGTGTGTGTGTGTGTGTGTGTGTGTAAGAGAGAGAGAGAGAGAGAGAGAGAGAGAGAGAGAGAGAATGTGGTATATATAAGAGAAACATTTTATCTGAGGATTTGGAGTGTCCTTAAATTGTGGTATCCTTGGGGGTTTAGAGCCAACCTCTTCAACAGATATAACATTTATACATTGTACTGGCTAGTTCTGTGTCAACTTGACACAGCTGGAGTTATCACAAAGAAAGGAGCTTCAGTTGAGGAAATGCCTCCATGAGATCCAACTGTAAGGCATTTTCTCAATTAGTGATCAAGGGGGAAAGGCCCCTTGTGGGTGGGACCATCTCTGTGCTGGTAGTCTTGGGTTCAATAAGAGAGCAGGCTGAGCAAGCCAGGGGAAGTAAGCCAGTAAAGAACATCCCTCCTCCATGGCCTCTGCATCAGCTCCTGTTTCCTGACCTGCTTGAGTTTCAGTCCTGATTTCTTTCAGTGATGAACAGCAATGTGGAAATATAAGCTGAATAAACCCTTTCCTCCCAAACTTGCTTCTTGGTCATGAGGTTTGTTCAGGAATAGAAACCCTGACTAAGACATACATATATTAATTAAAATTAATTAAATTTAAAAATCAGTTGTATTTAGGCACTTTCGCACTCATCTAACTGACCATAGCCATATCCAACATGGTTCTCAAATTGTTACTGAGGTCTGGTGCTCAAACCCAGGGCATTATGCATCCTAGACAACGACTGTACTTAGAATCCTAGCAATTGGGAGATGGAGGCAGGGAAATTGAGTTTAAGGCCAGTTTGAGCTACAAGGCAAGACCTTGGCTTAAAAGAAAAACCAAACCAAACAAAGATAACACAAAAGCCATAGCATGGATGGGAAGCAAGGATGAAGGACACGTGGGAAGACATGCTATGTAACCTGGAAGGTGGCCCAGCGCCTGGGCATCACCTACATCACCTACGGTCATGGCCAAGGTGTACCTGAAAGTGCACTCTGCTAATGCCATGTTACGTGGGAAGAAATGCATAGCAACGTGAATTGGCTAAGCTTTAAGATTAGTTGCCCTTATCAGAATTCTACTCTGGGGATCAAATAAAGGGCCTTGCATATACTGGGGAAAACCTTCCCCAACTGAGATACATCCATAGCCTATGACCTGCCTTTAGTATTTGATTCTATGGATAAACATTGAAAAATATCTTATCCTTTTGAGTTAAAAATTTCAGCAATTCTCAGAGAATTTCATTCCCACTTGAGGGTATGTGTTACTGTCTTCTACATGAGCCTCCCTCTTCCTCTTTTTAAATTGTTTACATTTTAAGATATTTATTTCTATGTTATGTGTCTGAGTATTTTGCCTACAGGCATGCATACACACCATATGAGTACATAGTACCCAGAGAGGCCAGAGGAAGGTGTCAGAACTGGACTGATAGACAGTTGTGGGCTGCCATGTGAGTGTTTGGAATTGACCTCAGGTTGTCTGCAGCAAAGTCAAGTGCTCTTAACCACTGAGCCAGCTCTTCAGCATCTTCTTTCCTCTCTTACAGCCTGTGCTTAAGCTTATACTAAAGTCTTTTCTTTAAAAAAAAAAGATTTAATTTGTGTATGTGTGTATGTATGTCTGCACCTGCCTATAGGTACCTGTGGAGGCCAGAAGAGGATATCAAATACCCTGGAACCTGAGTTATAGGGTGCTGTGAGCCACTCAACATAGGCACTGGAAATCCATAGGCACTGTAATCTGTCTTCTGAAAGATCAACTTAAGTGCTGAACCATCTTTACAGTCCCAAAACTGTTTAAATAATAAAATATAAACTCCACTTCAAAGAACATTGCATCAAACCAGTTACCTAATAACTATTACCTTTTAAATATTTTAGATGTGAAAATAAATATTCAGATGTTTGGAATTCATTATATTATTTAAGATCCTAAAAAGTAGTGATGCATGCCTTTGATCCCAGCACTTGGGAGGCAGAACCAGGAGCAGTTCTGCAAGTTCAAGGACAGCCTGGTGTACAGAGTGAGTTCCAGGTTGGTCAGGGCTACAGAGAAACCCTGTCTTGAAAACCAAACCAAACCAAACCAATGAAAAAAATCCAAAAATTCAACTATACCTATGGTGCTTACAAATGTAAAACACCACCACCAACAACAACAACAACAATAATAATGTGAGGAGTTGGCATTAGTCTATATCTTTCTGAAACAGTTCCCTTAAGCTGATCAATGCACATGGGAGTTTTGTTTGTAAAGCCCTGCGTAGATGAATGACAGGAGACTAGAAATGAATCCATTATAGGGCCCTGAAATAAATGAGTGATTGACTCTCAAGTGGATAAGATGTAGAGCCCTGATATTGATGATGAACAGGACAATGAAGTGAAGGGATCAAGTCCAACCTGGATGAGAGACAGGGGATTGAAGTGTCTGGACAATAAAGAAGAGGATGAATGACAGGGACCTATCTATCCATTTACCTTACAATTAGAATAAAAGTAATTGTTCTGATACAATTTTTTGTATTTGTGATGGTAAAACCCCCAAAACAACCAAAAGGGAGATTTTGTAAAGAATAGTATTTAGAAAGGGCATCACATCAGGAAGGGAACACAAGCCACTGTAAATAGGGGGGGTCTGAGGCAAGTACATCTGAGAAGCAGGGAAGGAGCATCACATGAGATGCTCCAAAATAAGTCTCTGTGGCCACGAGAGGGCTGTGGGCAATCTCCCTGTAGCATTCTCTGTATATGGTGGCAGTACCCTCTGAGTATCGTCTTCATTGGGCACACCTGCTTTACAATTACATGTTTTTGGTTAGTGCTGGCCAAAACATTGTATGACTTCCTGGGAAGATGTGAAGACATGCCTATTTGCACAGATAGGGCCCTGCTATGTCAAAGAAATAATTCCACCAAGTTCAATATGTTTATTGGGATTACTCACATGACATGGGAAGGGGTTACTTATGGGATCATGAGTGAACTAACAGTTATATTATTAAAAGTCCCATGTCAGCATGGGGGATAGCTCAGGAAGACTGCACCCCATGGTTCCTACCACCAGCCAGCCTTCTACTCTATACTCCAATAGGAACCCCCAAGACCATTGCAGCAGGGATGTAGGTACCCCCTCTTACTATGAATGAATATTAACAGCCTCCCTACTGTTATTATAAACCTAGATGTCATTTATTCTTCAGGTCACCACAGCATCTCTGTCCCGTGATAGCCAATGGTCTTATCAGGCCCAGAGGAAGTCACTTCACTCCAGCAAAGAGAGGCTCCATTTTTGTTTCTGACAGCTTTCACAGTGTCATTGATTAGTCTCCTGCTCTGTTGTCATCACCATACCTGAATTTAAATACATACATACATACATACATAATATACATATATATAATGATTAAGAAGTATATGTATGTGTGTGTATTGTTTAAGATAAGGGACAAGGCCCAAGTGAGAAGCAACAAAGCCCCTTGGCTGCAGGATAGGACAAGGAATACTTGGTGTCCTGTGCACAGCAGGGCCCTATCAGGTGGAGAGAAGCGATGGTTAGGAGTGTAAGGAGACTACTAGAACGATGGAGACTCCAGGAGCAGGTGGGGCCTTGTCAGTGGTTTTCTGCAGCTGTGACTGAAGACTGCATCGTTTATACATATAGAGAAGCTCATCTGGGCTCCTAAAGCTGGTAAATTCAAAGCTGAGGGGCTGCATTTTGCTGTGAGGATTCTGCAGAGCATTCAGAGCATCCCAAGGTGAGACAGAGCCAGCGCCAGCGCCAGCCAGTTATAACAAGAAAGGCTCCAGTGATAACCCACAAATCCATTCTTCCAAAAGTGGATTAGTCCAGTCCAGAGGCCCGAGATGATTTCAGTGCGTTGCTTTCAGCCTGAGGGCTGCTCCAGCACTTCCCTAAGTTGCCTTTTATCCATCGCTTGGCAGAGGCCTTCAGTTTTGTTCCCTGGTGAGGAATTTGTTGTAGTTCATGAGCGTTCATACCGTCGTGTTCTCTCTTGTTCCTAGAAACCACAGTGATTTCCTTGGATACGTGTGCCCTGCGGGGTGGGACAGGAAACCCTGGGGCAGGGCAGGCTCTGGGATCTCCTGGGGCAGGCCTGGGATGGGACCTCATCTTGCTTAAGGCTGCAGTCATTCCCAATTCTCTCCCTTTCCCCCACTCCCAGCAGCCCTCCCTCTAGAGCCACCGAGACTCCTTTGCCCCTCCTCCATCCCCCAGGCCCACCCTACACCCCCGCCCCCTGCAAATTCTATGTCTCTTGAGAAGGTACATATTCTCATAAATTCTAAGTCGGGTTGAGTGTGGAGTTTTGCATCTTCTCTGGATACTGCTCGAAAGCCACTGGAGTGAGGGAGTGAGACAGGGTTTTGTCCACTCTGAACACAATGTAGACACACAACAACACTGCCGAGGTGGATAGAAAGTGACTTAGATGTCCCTGTCACTTCAAGGGACACTTTGTGCAGTTGTACTCATTATCAAGTTTTGTTTCATATTATTTTCACTTGTTAAATAGCCTTTAAAACATTATTTAATGAGCCAGGTAAGGTTAGCTGTTATCTCAACCACTGGGGAAGGAAGCAAGACTATCTATCAGAAATGCAAGGCTGGATGAGCTACCAGAGGCCTTGCCCTTTTTCTTGGTTTTGTTTGTTTTGTTTTGATTTGTTTTTTGTTTGTTTGTTTGTTTTGGTTTTTTGAGACAGGTTTATTGGTGAAGCACTAGTTGTCCTGGAACTCGCTCTGTAGACCAGGCTAGCCTCAAACTCAGATCTACCTGCATCTGCCTCCTAAGTGCTGGGATTAAACACATGTGCTAGCACTGCCCAGTCAAGACTTTAACAGTATTAGAATCAAACTCCATTGTAAAAGTGAGCCCCGGTTGATTCTACTGTATCTCTTTCATGGTTGAGCCTCATCTTTATATATATATATATATATATATATATATATATATATACATACACACACACACACACATACTATTTATGAAACTGAATGTTCACTTTCACTTGCAAATATGGTTGTTACTTGGGGAAATTACAACAGTGCGGTTTCTGGCATAGCGTAGAGAACCTTGGTGTATTTTTCCAGACTTCCTCAGCGTTTTTTCAGGGTAGGGCAGTATTGTTGCGTGCACTAGGCTGCTCAGACCACTACGATTTTAGTAGGTGAGACATTTACCGCTATTTTAATGAGCATCTCTTTTCTGCCAGTTTGATAGTAGTGTTATCTTTTTCAAATTTCTCTTTCCTATTCATATTCTTAAACAATTTGTAAATTTTCTCTAATTTATAGATATTTGTAACTTTAACCTTTTGGCTCTCAGTAGTTGCAAATTTTAGCCCAAGGTTTCTTTACATTAAGTGTATAGGAGAGTTGGCACACACACACACACACACACACACACACCTAATTTTTTTTTTCCCTAAGTGATTTTTCTCTGTTTGCTTGCTTGCTTATTCTTGTTCTTGTTTTTCAAGACAGGGTTTCTCTGTGTAGCCCTGGCTGTCCTGGAACTCACTCTGTAGACCAGCCTGGCCTCGAACTCTGAGACCTGCCTGCATCTGCACCCTCATGTCCCCACCCCCATGTTGGGATTAAAGGCGTGGGCCACCATCGCCAGGCACTAAATCTTTTTGTTTTGTTCTGGATTTTTTTTGTTGTTTTTTGTTGATGTTGTTGTTGGTGGTGGTGGGTTGTTTTGTTTTGTTTTGTTTTGTTTTTCGAGACAGGGTTTCTCTGTGTGCCCTGGCTGTCCTGGAACTCACTTTGTAGACCAGGCTGGCCTCGAACTCCGCCTGCCTCTGCCTCCCAAGTGCTGGGATTAAAGGCATGTACCACCACGCCTGGATTCTGTTCTGTTTTTACAGTTGCTTTGAAAGCATTTCCTCTTCCTGATAACCAAGAGTGTGTTGTTGACAAATGAATTCATGATTCCCAGCATTAAGAAATCCGAGGCACCAGCAGCCAGCTGAATAGGCTTCCAGCTTGGTTCTTTCACCAAGCATTGGCTGTGCATCTGCCAAGTGCCCAATTATCTTTCACCCCGCAGACACACCCCACAGACACCAGAGCAACAGCCACATCCCTGTGTGGGAGAATTTTAAAAAATTCTGTGTTTTGGTGAGAGATTAAAAAAAATGGCTGCGTGTCGACGTGAAAAGAGCTCATAGAAATTATGCACAAGTATGCGCAGGGCACCTTGCCAGCCTCTTCAGTCACATGAATTCACAGTATCCAACAGGCATTACATCATCACATGAAGAAATGGAGATGCAAAGGAAGTAGATTCCCTACCCCAGGTATAGCAGCTAACTGACCTTCAGACCAGGATTTGTCAATCAGTAATATACAGATCCTCACTCAGCGCGTGTTAAGGTAGGACATTAACAGTTTGCTTTTATAAAGCCAGCTCTCCAAGTGATGCTGAAATATGAGCCATGAGATCATACAGCATTTTTTATTTTCTCTCAGTACCGTGCAGGGGGCAGGGCGGAGTGGGGGATGGTTGCGTGAGCGCGCGCCGCACGCACGTGAAAACTAGAGCGCATCTTAACCTCCCTAACCTGCAGCGTCCTGTAATTATGGTACCCTCGCTTCAGCTGCAGAAGTGATGGGCGTCCCAGGTATCATACCTTTCTCCAAACGAAAGTCTACCCAGTCACACACTTCCAGTGAAACAACCTTAGTTTGCTTTCAGATTTCCCAATTAACTGTTGGAATTTGGTCATGAATCCTCATAGAACTGTCTTTGTTTTTGTTTCCCTTGGATGGAGACTGACTAGAAACAAATGGAAGTCGGAAGCTGTCATTTCCTCCTCAAAGCAGGCAACAAGCTTCTCCCTCATTAGCTGAGGGTGAAAAAGAAATGGCTGGCGATTTGGCTCAACAAGAATCAGATCCAGCTGCCTTGTTCCTTCACAGTCAGATCCACAGTCGGGGGAGACGCTAAATCGTACACGTTAAAACAAAGGGTTCAGACAAAGATAAGACACCTGAGCTTGCTCAGCCAATTCACTTTTGGATTGGTTGGGATACTGTCCAATAGGAAAGAAGAAGCGGGGTCAGCTAGTTGCAACATTTTATATTTGTCCAATCAGATGAGAGTACTTTGGAGCCTTCATTTAAATATAAAGATGACAAATAACCCTGCCTTCACCGTTTCCCTGTTCGTCTGGGTGCAGCCAGTGCAGCAGGATGCCGGAGCCTTCCCGCTCCACACCCGCCCCGAAGAAAGGCTCCAAGAAAGCCATCACCAAGGCGCAGAAAAAGGATGGCAAGAAACGCAAACGGGGCCGCAAGGAGAGCTACTCCATCTACGTGTACAAGGTGCTGAAGCAGGTGCATCCGGACACCGGCATCTCGTCCAAGGCCATGGGCATCATGAACTCGTTCGTCAACGACATCTTCGAGCGCATCGCCAGCGAGGCCTCCCGCCTGGCGCATTACAACAAGCGCTCGACCATCACGTCCCGCGAGGTGCAGACGGCCGTGCGCCTGCTGCTGCCCGGGGAGCTGGCCAAGCACGCCGTGTCTGAGGGCACCAAGGCAGTCACCAAATACACCAGCTCCAAGTGAGGCGCGGCGAGAGCGCCCCCAACCCAAAGGCTCTTTTCAGAGCCACCTTCCAAGCTCAAAAAAGGAGCGTGCTACCTGAATAAGATTGTCATTCCCTTGATGAACATTGGGGCGGCGGGGAGGGAGGGAGGGAGGGAGGAGTTGTACTGAACCTTGGGATCCTGAGGTAATACTTCTTGTTCATAATGGTATTAATAAATTTGGTTCAATTTTGGTCACAGAGAACGTAGTTTAATAGATGGCTTCTGGGGAAATTTGGTATGGATTGTGCGGTGGGAGGGGGGCTGTGTCAGCAACAAGATTTCTCTCCATCCTCCCACCCTTTCCATTCCCCTCCCCCTGCAGAGAGCTGTGTGAGGCTCAGAGTGCTGCGCTCAGCGCTGATGCTGTCGGAGCCATCTTGCTCTATCCCCTTGCCAGGATTAAAATCTGGCCAGAAACAGTTTAAGCAGGATTTCTATTGTATTCTGCTCAAAATGCCTAACAGTGGGATGCACAGCTCCTGTTCTCCAACCTAATTGAGCAACAATCCCGCTGGTGAAGATTCTGGTATTTTATCCATAGACGTATTTAAACAATGAAAGGTCCTTTTGTTTCATCTCAATGTATGCGTATGTATGAGAGTATCATATAAATGTGTGTATATATTAACAGAGCTCAAGTAAATGGTGAAACATTCTTTAGAATTAATCAGACCCCCTAAAATAACAAATAGCTAAACATGTTGTATTCAGTGTGGTTGCATTAAATGAATGAGGCTTGCAAGAATAGTCCAAACTATTCTTCCTCTAAAATTCAAAGATCAGTGGTTCTTCACTGCATGTCGGAGAAGTCCATCTTCCATGAACTCCTATTTGCCCCGGGTTCCTATGACACGTTGGTTTCACTGGTGAACAATGGCGGTCTTCCTCCTCACACCCCTTCCAGCAGCAGTCACTCACTTGTCAACATTTAACCTCTTACTGTCTCATACAGGAAAGGAGAGTCTTTCTATTGGTAATTTCTTCTTAAAGAGACAGTTTTTTTTTTCACTCGCTCAAAATTCTTGGTTGGTTCCCTAATAATTAGTAAATTGGTCTTGAACATGTAGTTGAGCGTGGGGAATAACCAGTTTATTGTTTCAGACTCTGTGCCTGCAAATCCCTCATCCCCTACCTCCCCCAACCTCACTAACACTAAGTTTTTCAGGCCCAGAGAACGAGCCATGTACATTGCTCTAATTCTTATGATTGTAGTTCTCATATATCTGTTATACACTCCTTACATTCTTCAATTGTTCAGTTTCACCTGACCATTGCTTTTTTCTCTTATAACATGAAACCAGAGACACTGACTTTGTATACAGTTGCTCTCGGTCTTCTATATTATAAAATCTCAACAGCAGAGACAAATTTCTACATTTCTTCATCTACTCCTTAATATTCACATTCTACAAAAGGACAGATCATCCCCCATTCTGAGCTGTGGCTGCCAAAATAATACACCTGGGCAGCTTATTCAGAACTTCCAGCTTTTGTTTTAAAAAAAAAAATCCATTGCATTGCAAAATGTGTTGCTAGGGAATTGATTATACTTGGAAATTGTGTGCTAGATTTGCTCATTGCCTTTTTCCCTCCCCTTGCTATTAAATAATGTTTAGGCATATCTTTCGTCTGGAGGGAAAAGTTCCGTTTTATTAACACCATGTGTTTGTTGTACTGTACTAGGTCTCAATGAAGCAACTGTTAAGACTCCTTTAAAACTGGATACTTACGTCTGGAGAAATGGCTCTGGGGTTAAGAATATGTATCGCTATTGTAAAGGACCCTGGTTCAGTTCCTAGCATCCACATGATGGCTTTACAACCATCAGTTACACTAGTTCCAAGGGATCTGACTCCTTCCTATGACTGACCACCTCTTCTAACTCCTGCACAAATTCAGTGCACATAAACACAGGAAAAACCACTCACTCATACCTAAAATTTAAAAAAAAAAAAAAATAAAGGAATACTTGGCACCAGGGGCTGGCCATAAAGCTCTGTATGTAGTACCAAAAGCCCCAGAGGCCTTGACTGTCACTTGGCATCAGCACACAGAGGATCACATTCCATCTTTTTGAATGCAAATCCTATTTGTGTTTTATTTGGTGACAGGGTCTCTTTATGAAGCTCTGGATAGCCTGGAACCTGATATGCACACCACACTGGCCTTGATCACACAAAGATCCACCTATCTCTTCTTCCAACTGCTGCCATTACAGGACTATGCCATGTCTGGCTTTCAAATCCTCTATTTTTGAGACCATTAAAAATACTGACAGTGGTGGTGCGTACCTTTAATAACAGCACTCAGGAGGCAGAGAAGAGAGATCTCTAAACTCCACACCAGTCTGGTCTACATAGTGCAGTTGAGACAGAGACAGGCAGAGACAGAGAGACACAGAAAGAGACAGAGACAATGTGAAAGACCTGTTGACAGGCCTCGCTTCTGATGCTGGATCATGGTTTATGTTTTCCATCATAACTAAGGAGCAAACGTATTGGATAAGGCAGTCATGACAAGACTTCTTTTACTGTGTGCTTATTTCTATCCTTTTAAAAGAAGTCAAAGGGAAGTAATTTATATGCCACACATTGACTGTTTGTGCCCAGGAATGAATTTGAAATAATAAACTAGGCAGTCGGACAAAACAGGCTGAGCTGCATCTCAGTGGAGAACCTTGGCTAAGCCTAGAGATTTGAGGTTCGAGTCTCCAGCCAACCCCTCCTCCCATCAAACTTAAGTGAAAGACTAGTGTCACTAATTACCAAAAGGAAATGGTTCGTGTCTTAACTGATTCTCCACCGTCCCTGTGTCCTTTTTAAAAAATACTGAGATAATTTAGTTGGCATGTTTAAATTTCAATAGACAATTCTGGAAGCAGCAAATAGTTAAATGCAATATACACGGAACTGTTGTTGGCAGAAGGAAAATAAAAGAGATATTTTCAGAGAGAATAATATGAAATATCTTTTTAAGAATTATTTTGACCTGACTTGTGATAAAGCAATAGGTATTTTAAAAAATGGTTTTAAAAAATGATTTAAAAAAATTCCTGCTTTGTCATTTGTATCTTTGCAGTTAATTGAACTTAGGATAAAAACACTTCAGATGCTAACTTTAAACACATGATGTTATCAAAAACCCTTTTATGTAGACCAAGCTGGAAAGCAGAAGGTGGCACAGCTACTGTAGGAAGTTCTAGCAGAGATGACCTCCCCCACCCCCAAATGTCAAATGCATGAGTCCAGATGAGAGGGGCTCCCTTTGACAACTTGTTAAAAAATAAAATGTACATAGTATTCCCTGGTGGTGACTATAGGACTCTCAATATGTCTCATAACAACTCAAATAATTATCACAAATCCTCTTTTCATAAATAAAAGCCAAACCAAGGAAAGTGGTGATCTTTCCACAGGTAACATTTCCTGCTCAAACGTTCTCAATAAAAATGACATTCTCCCCAGTGTAGGGGAATGCCAGGGCCAGGAAGCAGGAGTGGGTGGGTTGGTGAGCAGGGGAAGTGGGGAGGGGATAAGGGGTTTTCGAAGGGGAAACCAGAAAAGGGGATAACATTTGAAATGTAAATAAAGAAAATATCTAATTTTTTTTAAATGTGACATTCTCCAAATAAATGCTGAGTGTGGAATATTCTTTTTACTAATGCTTCACTGAAAACTACGCAGCGTTAGGGGAGCAACTCTTGCTCAAAAAAACGGAACTCTTTTCCCACCTCCCACCCGCTAACTGCTGCTGGCAGCTCAGGTTGGCTACATCCTAGCTCCTGCACACAGGCATTGTGGTGTGCCGCACCTCCCCCCGCCCCCGCCCCGTTTCCAGCATACTGCTAATGCAGGGTTTATTGACATGATATAATGTCAGAATGGTCGTTTTAAGGGAATAAAGACGCCTTTCTATTCCAGAAAAGGTTGGAAAAGGTGCTAAAGGAATCAGATTCAGAGGCCACCAAGGGGGTCCACATCAAGAATACCACCGCACTGTGACCTCGCCCACCGAAACTTCAGGCTTGAGAAGGGCACTCACGCCCCTTGCCTGCTCCTGCGACTGTCGTTCACACTCTACGCTTAGGAAGAGCAAAGCAGCCATATACCCACATTCCTCGCTCAAAAATCTGACTTGGCCGCACCCAGTGTCAGGGAACGCCTCAGGCGCGTGGCAATAGTCAGTGGCCCACACTGTGTTCAAGACCCTTTTAAGGACTGTATGGGTGGCTCTGAAAAGAGCCTTTGGGTTGGGGGCGCTCTCGCCGCGCCTCACTTGGAGCTGGTGTATTTGGTGACTGCCTTGGTGCCCTCAGACACGGCGTGCTTGGCCAGCTCCCCGGGCAGCAGCAGGCGCACGGCCGTCTGCACCTCGCGGGACGTGATGGTCGAGCGCTTGTTGTAATGCGCCAGGCGGGAGGCCTCGCTGGCGATGCGCTCGAAGATGTCGTTGACGAACGAGTTCATGATGCCCATGGCCTTGGACGAGATGCCGGTGTCCGGATGCACCTGCTTCAGCACCTTGTACACGTAGATGGAGTAGCTCTCCTTGCGGCCCCGTTTGCGTTTCTTGCCATCCTTTTTCTGCGCCTTAGTGACCGCCTTTTTGGAGCCTTTTTTGGGGGCTGGAGCCGATTTGGATGGGTCAGGCATAATGTCTAGTTGCACTACGGAAACGCGGACACCTCTGTACGAAGTATATTTGTATGCCTTGTATTCAAATGAAGGATCAGGCATCATTCCCTTTGATTGAATACTATTTCGCATTACGTCATCTCGGAGTAAGGCATATGCAAATTAGGAGGGCTCCGCGTTTTTTTCTGATTGGTTCATATTGGCATCCAATAGGGAGGTGCATTCTAGTCTCCCTCCTGATCACATATAAGAGCTTGCTGGCGCTTACGAATTCGTTTTCGCCAGGCTTTTTTTCTGTTTTCAGTGTACGTTTTGATCATCTGTGGAAGATGTCTGGTCGTGGCAAGCAGGGCGGCAAAGCTCGAGCAAAAGCGAAGTCTCGCTCTTCCCGCGCTGGCCTGCAGTTTCCAGTGGGTCGTGTGCACCGCCTTCTCCGTAAGGGTAATTACTCAGAGCGGGTGGGCGCTGGTGCCCCGGTGTACCTGGCGGCTGTGCTGGAATACCTGACTGCTGAGATCCTGGAGTTGGCTGGTAATGCGGCCCGTGACAATAAGAAGACACGAATCATCCCGCGCCACCTGCAGTTGGCCATCCGCAACGACGAGGAGCTCAACAAGCTGCTGGGCCGCGTGACCATCGCGCAGGGCGGCGTCCTGCCCAACATCCAGGCCGTGCTGCTACCCAAGAAGACCGAGAGCCACCACAAGGCCAAGGGCAAGTGAGGCCCCTACTGGTCGTTAGTGCGACTTTTACAGACAACCAAAGGCTCTTTTCAGAGCCACCCACAACCTCTAATTAGAAAGTGCTGTACACTGACTGTCGCTGTCGCTAGTTACTGGCCAGGCAAGGTCTTCTGACTCCTTCCGTGCATTCCTGTATCCCCGTGCAGCGCGTGGGGAGCTCCAGGGAGACCAACGGCTTCATCTGCGGGTGGCCTGCGGTCAGTTGGAGGCGTTCGAGTTTCTCCCCATCACTCCGGTGTCAGACACAAGGTTGCAGTTAACGTTTGGACCTTAAGCGGATACTTGATACAAATTAGCATAAGCTCCTGGTTGGTAGATGCTAGTGTTTCTCTATTGAAACTGGGTTAAGTTGACAAGTTCAAATCTTCCAATTAGGGTGGGGTTTCCAAAGGTTTCTGAGGGGAGACTTGGGTATTTAAAATCTACTTGTTTATATAAATGTTCTGTTACAAGGCGATTTACAACTTGGGAGTTTGCTGGTTTCTTTTGTGGGGGGTGGGGAGCCGGTCTCTAGGCCGCTTCAGTCTGCTTAGTGGTGGCATAACAGACTGGTGGTCCTGCAGGCCTTTGGAACTGGGTAATCGGATCCACTTAAGTAGCTTAACCTTGGGGAGCAAAGTAATTTGTCAGGTTTTGGTTAAGCAAGGTATGAGAGTATAGCAGTGTCCTTTGTCACAAAGTTTAAAGGAAAACAGCATCATACTGAGTACATGTGTTTAGAGATGATTGTGACTTCCTTAGGCAGCATGACGAATGGTTAAAGAGTTCCAGGTAAATCAACAGGAGCGTGGGTGGGAAAGGGAAAGGAGGGGGTTAAATGAGTTACCTTTAAATCTTTTAAAATGGCACCGAATTGGGCCTCTTCCCTGTTACCTGCTGTACACTATTTAAAATTTAACAATAAAGGCCATGAAGACAATTATATAATGTTCATTATATAATTTATATAGACTGTACCGGAACTGGATCTGTTCAAGCCTGGGCTTCTCAGACACCGTCTGTAACTACAAATCTGCTTATAAAAGACCAACGTCTTAAAGTCATTTGTCTAAGGATAAGCAATTTCCTTAACGGTGAATCTTAACACAATAATCAAAAGACTGCATATAGATTATACATCTGCAAATGGATGGTCTCAGTAAAACAAAGCCAGAGGGTTGGACCTCCAGAGATCTTTTCTTTTGTTTTTTAGTTAGAATCTCTAGTTCTAGTTTTAGTTTGTATGTGTTCATAGGTCATTGTAGTTGCTTAAACGTTTGAGTGGAGGTTAAACTTTTGAGGAATTGGGTAATGTTACCATTTAATGGTGTTTGTTATAGAGGCATCGTGGAGGGAGGTATACTAGAGTAGTTTCTCATCTCTTCTAAGGCTGCTGTCAAATGCACAACCACCACCCAAAAGGAATATTTAATTTCCATTTAGGTAAAATGTAATGTAAAGACGCAGCTCATAAGTTGCCCAGGCATATGTGGCTAGTGAATAACTAGAGAGCACAGATTATGATTGTGTCTACAAAATTAAAAGAAGTTCCGATTATAGCAGCTGTGATCTAGGATCTGGTCATCTGGATTACCATTTCCAGATGTAAAGTACCAATAGCAACTACCTTGAAAAAAAAGAATGTTCACTGGATTCCAGTACCCCATGACCCATTCCTTGGTATATGCCCAATAAAATAAGAGCATGTGTATAACATAAGCTACACAGATGGAGGAACAGTTATCAGTCATAAAACCTAAAAGGTAAAGGAAACCCAAATATTTGTCAGCTGATGTACAGCACAAAATTGTCTGTTCTCAATGGAGCATTAGTCACTGAAGGGACTGGACAAGATGACTGAACCTTCATGTCCAGAACAGGCAAAATCAGAGACAATAGATATAGGAGCTGAAGGAGGGGAAAGAGTAAATATGGACCTTCCTGATGTGGTCATGGAAGAAGGCTTAAGAAATGTGCTCAGTGTCCCACAACTGTTCACATGAAAATGTTTCACCGTAGCCTGTGAATTTCACTTCCATTTTTAAGAAACTCAGTGACTAGACTGAAGGAGACAGGGGCTGGGGAGATGACTCAGAGTAAAGAGCTTGCTGTGCACGCATGAAGACCTGAGCAGATCCAGAACCCATGTACTGCAGGCCCAGGTTAGCACTTGACTAATTCCAATGCTGCCAGGGAAGACAGGAGAACCCCTGAAAGCTCACAGGCCAGCTGCTGTGGTATAGACAGCAGCTAATGAGAGACCCTGGCACAAGGTAGAATTTGAGACCAACACCTGAGATTGTCCTCAGACCTTCATGGGTGATAACACGCATGCCTGCCTGCACTCACATTCATACATTCATATGTGCACAGGTGTGAAATGCACACTCACAAGGGGGCCGGGGAGGGGGGGGGGAGGAGTGGGTGGATGAAGGAAGCCTGGAAGCCCTAAGGACAGAAAGAGGATGGAGGTTCGGTCCACTGTTTCTAGAGTAAATCTGATTCACCTCAGGTAAAAGGTGAAACTCACTGTACCACAGCTGCCACCATGAGAGAACATGTGGAAAGGCAAGAGGGGACCCGATCCTCACTCTGCTGCAGCTCTGAGCAGGCCTTGGCAGATAACCTGGCCAGGTTCAGCCTGAGTGAATGTTGTGTGGAGGTATGGAGGTCTTTCCCTGGCCCACCGTGTCTCTGAACACATGCCTGTATTAGAGTCTTTTCATCCACTCTCCATGTGTTCCTATGCACTGCTGTTTATTTAAGGCAAGAAAGGGTTCCAGAAGGATGCAGTTTGCATATCTCCGAACAGTGTTTGCAGTGTGTGGGAGCCCTCTACCTGTCTCTGCAGCATCCCGTGCTCCTCTTCTGGGTGTGGGTCTTTCCTCTAGCCCCTGCTTCCCATATTTAGTCTCTGCCCGGTGGGGCTATTTCTTGTGGGCTCACCCACATGTCCAATAATTTCCCCCCTCAATGAAATTAAAAATAGACCTAATATGCAGTCCAGCTCCCCTACTCCTGGGCATTTATCCAGATGAAATGAAATCAGTATGTGGAAGAGACATATGCACTGACATACTCACTGTGGCACTGTCGATAGCTGAGATAGCTAAACATGGGACTAACCTCAATGTCTGTGAAGGAGCAGATGGAGATCCAAAATGTGGTATATACACAGATAAATATTACATAGGCTTAAAAAAAAATCACATTTGTTGTCACATGGATGAACCTAGAGGACATTTCAGTGTCTTTTGGCATCATAGGGGACTGCTTCTCATCTCTGCCTGACCCCTGACCCCTGAGCCCTGAGCCTGGGCAGGAACCAAAATCTATGGGTACCCAGGATCCTTATATACAAAGCCATCTGCTTATAACATACAAATGCCCTAAGTGTTTTAGTATGCCACCATGACACCTTGTAAATAATGCAATGTAACTATACGGTAAATAGTTGTACTAGGTTGATCAAGAATCATTATCAGAAAGCTCGATGCAGGTTCAGTAGAGATAACTCAAGAAAACTGAAGAGCCAGGAGTGGTCAACTGGGAAATCAGCTGAGGTCAGCTGGAAAGTCATGAAAGCTTCTCCAGTAGGTTAATGGGGTGCTTCAAGGACCACAGAGGCTGCACTTTTCCATTCTGTTCCTCAAGCTAAGTTCTGGGGTTCAGAACAACTGCCAGGCCAGTTGGACTCAGGTTGTGTAGACAGCTAATTTCCTACTATGAATGGCAAAGCCAGATGGATGTGTAAGAGGCAGGGGTCTCGGGCCTCCTTGCTGCACGTCCCAGGTCTGGCTGCTGACCATGAACGACCCTCTTTTCTTGTGATAGCACCAAAACCACCGCTTCCACAAATCCACAACTCTCCCCAAACTGCATGTTTATAGCACCTGGGGAATATCCCCACCTGCTAAAGGCAGCCTGTTGTCCCCACTGGCATCATGATCACATGAAGTTTTCCTCCCTCTCTAAACAGTTCCAACACACACCCATGATTCAACTCAAAAACAGACAATACTGTTTTATTCTTGAGCTGCTATGACAAAAAAAGACAAAAAAAAACACAAAAACATACAGAAGTGAGATAGCCATACATTTGATCAGTGAGTTAATTCCAAAACAGCAAAGTCCTATAATTCAATAGCAAACAGCTCGAATTTTAAAGAGGCGAAAGGACCCCAAATAGGAATTTCTGTAAAGACACACATGATCTTTGAAATCGCTACAGTTGCTGACCAATCAGACCATAGTGAGGATTCACCTCGCTCCTGTTTAGGATGGCTGTCAAAAACGAAACAAACTAAAAACAAAACAAAACTCCTCTTTCAGTACTTGCTAAGTTTCTGCTCCTGTCCCACTCTCCAGTTCCCTACATAATCGCTCTATTCCTGCTTAGGGATAAACTGCAATGATGTGATCAGCCCGACTAGCTACTATCGATGTCAAAAAGTGCAGAGGCACATGTATGTCTACTGTCACTCTCATGTGTTGAGTATGCCTTGCACATAGTGCTAAATATGTATCTGCTAAGTTAACTTAAAGGATTTCTTCCCTGTCTAAGCCGGCGATGGGAAGAAATTGCCCTCAGCAGCAGGGAGCTGAGAAGGCAGCGCTGTCCCACTGCTGAGCTCCCCACCCCCATCTTCCACTCCTAACACTAAACCTTCATTTGATCCTTTCCCACAAGGCATAGGTGCAGATCGGATAATGAATGGGAGAAATTTAATAGGGAAAGGAAACTACGGGCTCCAGAAAGAAAAGAAGCTCCTTCTCAGATTCTGAGTCGCTGCTCTGCAATTACATGCAGCGTTGTATGGCGTGACTCCTCTGGGAGGCTCGGCGCAGTCTAGTTGAAATAAATTTACAAAAAAAAAAAAAAGATTTAAGATTATAGCAGTGGCTTCCATAGGTGCAGCGCCCAGCTCGGGAACCAACGCGGTGACGGCTGCAGTTTGGCCTTGCCGAGGTTTGGGGTGCGGGAGTGTGGGAGCGTGAGAGCCGGGGCGTAGGGAAGGTTTCCCGCGTCCTCTGATGGGCACCTCGGCCTTGGGTGCTGGAGAAGCGACGCGCTTTGCCTTCTCTGGCGCCGGAGCGTGGGCATGCTCAGGAGCGATCTCCGATTGGTCAGTCCGAAAGCTCTGCCTGATCCAATTGGCTGCGTGATTACGACAGCTTCTTCCTCCCTGGCTCCCTCAGAATGTCAAGCCCCTGGGTGTCGCTGATGTCTCACAGGGTCGTACATTCCCAGACGCAAGAGTTTCAGTTCTTTCTGAAAGTTAAATGATTTTCCCTGTCACTGTATCCATAAGCTGGCACTAGAGAGTGGCGCGGGCCGGGACGCCCCGGTTCCTGGGCACCACCAATGGACGACCCACGTCCTCCGGTTGGCGTAGCTTAGCGCCTACTCGCGACCGCACACCGCAGGACACGGGCTCGGGATTCTCTGCTTTTGGCGTTCATCTGTCTGGAAGCAAAACACCAATGCGTTCTATTTTTTAACCAAATCCGTACAGATGCAACACAGTTTGATCTCTATCCTTTTCTGGACTCAACGTTTTGTTGTTGTTGTTGTTGTTTTTTAATTATGTGGACAGTTTTCATCCTCTGATGTGGTCTAAACAACCATTATTACTATTGTTTGATACCCAGATTGTGACCTTTGGGAGATCCTTGAACACAACCCATATTATCATTGAAAGTCTTTGCTTCAGAAATCCTTTTTTTAAAATTTTCTTTCACATCTAAAGATGTTTTATTTTGTTTGATAAAGCGTTATTTCAGTGTACTTTAAGCCTTAAAATTGTTATCCTTCTGATTCAGCTACTGAGTGCTGAAGATATAAGCATGTCCTTTGAGCCATATCTTTTAGTTTTTTTTTTTTGTTTGTTTGTTTGTTTGTTTTTCCGAGACAGGGTTTCTTTGTATAGCCCTGGCTGTCCTGGAACTCACTTTGTAGACCAGGCTGGCCTCGAACTCAGAAATCCGCCTGCCTCTTCCTCCCGAGTGCTGGGATTAAAGGCGTGCGCCACCACGGCCGGCTCTTTTAGTTTTTTTATTAACGTATGTTAACTGTGCTTAGTAATGAGTTTCATTTTGATAACTTCACACACACACACACACACCAGCTCTCCCCCTTTTCCTCTTCTTTCTGGTCCCTTTCTCTCTATAAATACCACCCCGACCCCATTTTTATGCTTTAAAAAAAAAAAAAATCTAGTTTCCACATGCTAGAGAACCTGTCCCATGCTTTTCTTCCTGGATCCAGCTTACTTAACACTGAACTTGAGTTCTTTCCATTCATCCAGCAAACAATACAATTTTTCTTTTCATTTTTCTCTTATATTTATTTTTTTCCCATTTCTACCCTCCCCCTAATTTTAAAAACTAGTGTTTTACTATGTAGCCCTGGCTAAACTGAAACACACAGATATCCACCATCCTATGCCTCCCAAGTGCTGGAATTAAGCTTAACTGCTGAGCTACCTCCAGCCCTCGCCTGTGTCCACACCCCCAGGGGCATCCTTAAACCAGGTCGATGTTTTTTAGTATTCCAGAACTCAGGAAAACTATGCCTTGTTTTTATATAAAGGAAGCATGCAGAAAGGTTCTAGAAGGTTCTTTGTGTCTTGGGAGTCGAAGCAAGGTTGTTTTGTTTTTTATTTAACAACAACAACAACAACAACAACAACAACAACAACAACAACAACAACAGCTCCAAGAAAACAACTTGAGTTTTTCCACAGACCTCGCTGCCCTCCTACCGAACACAACAGCTCCGGAGGCCACACCACGCAAGAGAGCCTATAAGGAGCTGGGTGTAAAGTCGAGCCCCGAAAGAACCAATCAGAGTGCAGCATCCCATAATGCCAACTGGTGGGCAGCCAATAGAAATGCGGCTGGGTCTATAAAAGCAGTGCCACTCGCCTTCTTCCTGCACCTGACGGGCAGGGGAGAAAGACCGCTCAGGAAGATGGCACGCACCAAGCAGACGGCACGGAAGTCGACGGGAGGCAAGGCTCCGCGCAAGCAACTAGCCACGAAGGTGGCCCGCAAGAGCGCTCCGGCCACTGGCGGCGTGAAGAAGCCGCACCGCTACCACCCTGGCACGGTGGCGCTGCGCGAGATCCGGCGCTACCAGAAGTCGACCGAGCTGCTGATCCGCAAGCTGCCGTTCCAGCGCTTGGTGCGTGAGATCGCCCAGGACTTCAAGACCGACCTGCGCTTCCAGAGCTCAGCGGTGATGGCGCTGCAGGAGGCCTGCGAGTCGTACCTCGTGGGGCTATTCGAAGACACGAACCTGTGTGCCATCCACGCCAAGAGGGTGACCATCATGCCCAAGGACATCCAGTTGGCTCGGCGCATTCGCGGAGAACGGGCTTAGACTAGATCCCCACACGCGGCACTGCTGACGAACCCAAAGGCTCTTTTCAGAGCCACCCACAGAGTCGGAAAAAGTGTCTGTAACATGAACTTCGGTGTCCCGGACTAGATCCCCACACACGGCACTGCTGACGAACCCAAAGGCTCTTTTCAGAGCCACCCACAGAGTCAGAAAAAGTGTCTGTAATGTGAACTTAGGTGTCCCGTCTCTTCAGGAGAAGAGATGAGACAAGGTGGCCTGGAGTCAAAATGGCTTCCGAGAGATGCGTCTAGAAGGCTTAGCAGCCGATCCTTGCCCCTTACGCTATTTGGCTCGCATCTCCATCCTATTCTAACTTGTCTTCCCTTATAGCTGTAGTGGCCTGTACCCTTGTACAAGATGATAGTTGGTTGCTGACTGGCTTGACCAAGTGAACGTAGCTTCTACGAGCAGTAGACGTGCTATGATTGCCTACTAAATTAATTTTGCCCATCTGTTAAGGGCAGCAAAAGAGGAAAGTGTTAACTTACATATTTCCAGAGGACACATCCAGACAATTCTGTCTTAAACGATTCCTGTAGGGTAGGAAAGTCTAACTATTGTGTTGACTACACCTGAGTGGTAAGCAATAGGGACCCGTCTTAGCAAGAGGAAGTTTGCCCTGGAGTTTTTAACTCTCTGAGCCTTGATTTCTCATACTGTCCAGGACTGTATGACTTCTGAGCCATACAAAAAGGGTGGTTGGTGTTCAGAGATGACAGCCATGGAGACTAACCCGGCTTGCTCAGAAATCAAACTGGGAGGAGCCCGAGATGGCTAACTGAACTGCATTAGTGGAGGGCTGAGGGGAAATAGCCTGAATAAGCCTGTGAGGTTAACACAGAAAATTTTACCTCTCCTACGTAGTGGAATCACTCATTAATGCCGATGTTAAATACATAAATTACTCCTAGGATGTGCCTATAAGTATGCAACTGAAAAGTTTTGAAGCCCATTATGTCTCCAAGCCCAGGGAAGGGGGAGCGGAGGAGGGCAATGGGGGGCAGGGGGAAGGTAGAGGGGGGCAGGATGGGCGGGGGGAGTTAGTCTAAAGACTGTTTCTTTGTGTAGCCTTGGCTGTCCCGGAACCCCCTCTGGCCTCAAACTCAGAGATGAGCTTGCCTCTGCCTTCCGAGTGCTGGAATTAAAGGCATGGATCACCACTTCCCAACGTTCAGTTCCTAACTTCTAAATTGCCCCCTTTTCATTTTCCTAGCCTCAATCCATGCAAACCCGACCACATTTTCCCTGCATTCCCCACCTGAGTCAGCAAGTCTCCATCTAATTAATCTCTTTGTCCTATTGATCTATTGGTCCCACAAATACGGTCTAGCGAAGCCATATTTCTGTCACGGCCCTCTTCTCCCTGGCTCCACCCTAAGCAACGAGGTCCCGCCTCCTCCCTTCCTTGTAGCAGCCTCAGCCCCGCCCCCGCGGCATCTCTGCCAAGCAACCTGCCTGCGTGAGTTGACGCCACAATGCCCCTCTGCCCCAGCTCCTGGTCTTCCCCAGTGCTGTAGCACAAACCTAGCCTTTCCCCCACGCGACGCACTTGCCCCTGGCACCTGGCGCAGTGCAAGGCTCCTTCCTTGTGAGTAACCGCTGTCTAGAGAATTCGCTCACTCACTGTCTGGGTCGAGACTCTAGGGGCCCCTTCTGTCCCCACCAAAGTCAAACCATAAGCTTCAAACCGTGGACCACTCTGATTACGTGGGTCTCCTGGATGAGCCCTCGTTGACCTTAGATGGCCAAGAGCCCTAATGTCTGTCTCTGCTCTAGAGAAGCCAGGCAACCTCACCCTTTTGGCCCTGGTTCTCACTAGGTGGGCGGTGGTGAGTCTCTTGAGATTGGTTTGGGAGGAGCTAATGCCCTGTACCCAGCTCATAAAAAGTTCAGATGAAATTAACATGGCAGCCACTCTGGAATATCCGAAGATGCCTTGACTTTCAGGATTCAGAAGAGAGAACAAGATGGGGAGCACTGAGAGTCGACCTCATTCCCAAACTCTCAAAAAGGACCATGGGAAGCAGAGTAGGGGCAGTTCAGGGTCTCCACTGCCTGGGTTAGCAGGACTTAGACTTGAGGGCTGCATGTATGTGTGTTCTTTGTGCACATGTGCATGCTGTGTGTGCTGTCAGAGTGCATCCATGTCCACATGCCTGTGTTTGTTATGGTGTGTAAGTGGGCTTGCACATGTTTTCTGTGTGGATGTGTCGTGTCCATGTGTAGTTACAAACGTTTTTACCCGTGTGCAAGCTTGTATATGTACATATATCTGCATGTCTCCATGCGGGGGCCCTGTGTCTGTGTTTGAATGCATTGGTGTGTTCATGTGTCTATATGGAACCCCTGTATCTGTGTTTGTTGTGTCTTTTCTGCATTGCACCTTAACTGAAAGGATTTTTGTTCCTTTCTAAGTTTGTTTTACCAGGGGTGAGTTAAAGACATCATTGTGACACTTGACTCTTGCAGCCTTTTTGGGGTAGAGATGTGGCTCCAGGGATGTGGCTCCAGGGCAGACATAGGACTTACTTGACAGCAAACACAGCAGAACAGCTGGGAGTCCCCAAAGGCCCAGGAAGGAGCTCCTAACTACACTGACACAGGCACCAAGCCCAAGCTCAGCAGCTGAGGTTCAGGGGTCTGGCTAGCACTTGGTCAGTGTCTTCATATTCCACATTTAGATAGCAGCTTTTGTCCCCGTCTGTGAAGGATCAGCAGAGGAGGCACTGATGCTGTACTGTACAGGAGCCCCAGGGGAGTTGAGCAAGGTACCATTCTGGGATCCTGCTCGCCAAGGGCTTACAGTGGAAGCGCTGCCCTCCTTTCTCCCCAGGAGCCATGGACGCTGTGCAGCTTGCCAGACGGTTGCAAGAGGAGGCCACATGTTCCATCTGCCTTGACTACTTTACTGATCCTGTGATGACTGCCTGTGGCCACAACTTCTGCAGAGAGTGCATCCAGATGAGCTGGGAGAAGGGGAAGGTCAAGAAGGGGAAGAAGAAGCAGAAGGGCTCCTTCCCCTGCCCCGAGTGCAGGGAGATGTCCCCTCAGAGGAACCTGAGGCCCAACCGCCTACTGACAAAGGTGGCTGAGATGGCCCGCCAGCACCCTGGGCTGCAGAAGCAAGACCTGTGCCAAGCACACCAAGAACCCCTTAAGCTGTTCTGCCAGGATGACCAGAGCCCCATTTGTGTGGTCTGCAGAGAGGCCCAGGAGCACCGGATGCACAGGGTGCTGCCTCTGGATGAGGCCGCAAGGGAGTATAAGGTGATGGAAGGAAGGGTCAGGGGTTGCAAGTCCAGAGGGGGAGTGGAAGTTCAGGCAAGTTGGCCTCAATGTGGACCTTCATTTCATAATAAGAGCACTGGCACTTACGGGGGTGGGGGGAGGAAACTGTCTAGAGACAGCCACAACAGGAGGAAGTATCCTTTGCCTCCAGAACAAAATAGGTGTGTGACTCATCCACATGTTCCCAGGGATGGTCTATAGTAACCATGTTTATTAACTAACGAGTGGCAGGCAGAGGTAAGACAGAACACATGATGAGTAGCAGATACAAGCGGGACATAGATGGCAAAGTGTCATCAAATGAGTTTACGAAGTTCAGCAGAAGCAATTGAGGGAGGAGCCTGACCAAGACAGAAAAGGCAACGTCATCAAATCACGGAACTGACGAGGGAAGTTGAGGCAGCTGCAGAGGCTTTTTGGTCTGACTTGGCTAACAGATCTCTCTCTCTCTCTCTCTGGATGCCTGAAATTCTGGCTTCTCTTTAACACTAGATACATTTTTTACATCACAGGATAAACAACAGTAACCTCTGTTGGGAGTGGCTTGTCTTATACTTGTTTCTAAGCACACCACAATTTTATTCCGGCTATTTTGCTGTTTGTGTGTTTTTTTACTCCTACCCCTTAGGTCAGAGTTAGGGGACGAACCAATCACAGGACAAGGCACTTTCAAGGGCACTTTTTGACAAACATGCATGGGTGTAAAATAGATGTGTGGAGGGGGGAACAGGGGGTAACACTGCTTCCAGAGCCAGCTTCTCAGTGAGTTCAAGCGGCATAGACAGTTTACCAACACAGTGTACATACATCACCATGCGCTAACCTCCAAAGCCCAGGTCAACAAAGACTCATTTCCTAGCCACTGGAATGGGAAGCTAGACCACCCTGCCTGTAGGAGGATCTCTCGGGTAGGTACAGCCACAGAGACTGCACTCCAGGTGTGGGCAGAGGTGGGAACTGCTGACCAGAGTCCTGTTTTGTGTGTCCAGCTCAGGTTGGAGGAGGACATAAAATATCTACGGGAGGAGATGATGAAGACGGAGACACTGCAAGCCAAGGAGGAACAGACCTTAACTGAGTGGCAGGTAGGTGCCCAGTGGCTGCTGTACCACCCTGTGTGCCTGTACCCATCCTCATCTGTGACAGGAAAGTGCCTTTCAGGGCTTCAAGGAAGAAAAAGGTTCCTGTACTCTGCAGGTTTGGTGCCTGACCTGCAAATTGGGCCAACACAACAGGTGAGCAGGATTTTTAAAGTGAGTCTCAGGTGGAGCCTGCTAGAACACCTGAGGTTTGTCAGAACAAAATAACACATTAAAAAATTTTTTGACAGGTGCTCATAAATTTAGGTTAGCCTTGAACTCATAGGCTTAAGTAATCCTCCTACCACAGCCTCCCCAATAGCTATGTGTACTGGCAGGCACTACTGCACCTAGATGGTTCAAAAGAATTTTTAAAAATTATCCTCATGTTGGTAAGATGACTCAGCAGGTAAGAGCACTGACTGCTCTGCCAAAGGTCCTGAGTTCGAATCCCAGCAACCACCCATAAAGAGATCTGATGCCCTCTTCTGGTGTGTCTGAAGTCAGCTACAATGTACTTATGTAAATAATATAAATAAATAAATAAATAAATAAATAAATAAATAAATAATCCTCATTTTATGTGTATTGGTATTTACCTGCATGTATATATGACTAATGTATATGCAATGTCCAGCAAGGCCAGTAGAGGGCATCGGATCACCTGGAACTATGGCTTAGGAAGAATGTGAGGCACATATAGGTGCCCTGATCCTCTGGAAGAGCAGGTATTCCCCTTAACTGCTAAGCCATCTCTCCAGCCCCCTTTTAAAAGAATCTTTTTATTCAGATCTTAAATAGCTCTATTTCTTTACTCTAGAATCCAGGCTTCCATAAAATAAATGTGGGCTATACCTTTGATTTTAAAGACTGAGAAAAGCTGCAGGTGGTCCTTTCATTTCAAAGTTATCTTCCTTGTAAAGTGGGATCTGGAAGACATTAGTTTGTTAATCATAGATAATCTTATGGTACTGTTGGGCAAAGATTGACTTCTTCCTCTTCCTGGAAATGGCCTGTTTGGGTCTGGGGGATGCGGCTTCTTGGTGCTTATTTGTAATCCCAGAACTCAAGGAGGCAAAAGCAAGATCTGTGTTAGTTCAAAGTCAGCCTGAACTATGTAACCAGTTCCAGAATACCCAGAGCTATATGGGAAAATCCTATCTCGGAGGGAGGGAGGGAGGGAGGGAGGGAAGGAAGGAAGGAAGGAAGGAAGGAAGGAAGGAAGGAAGGAAGGAAGGAAAAACAAGTACTTAAAATATGAGGGGGTGGTCATTTCAGAAGTTTGTCTGTTGTCTTTGAAACTCTTGATTTCTTACTAAGTTTGATCAACAGCTTTAGGGACATGGGTAACTCCAAAATCATTTTTAGCCTGGTCATTAGGAGCCCCCATCTTTTTTATGAATCATGCCTGTGTCTTTCTTTGAGGTTGCATGTTCTAAACCCACTGACACCAGGATACATGGGCATTTGAATGTGTGGGTGTTATTACTCAAGGCCTGTTAGGGTGCAATAGGGATGGTGTGTAGAGTCTCTGTCAAAAGTCTGGCTTCCCAACTTTTCCCAAGAATTCTAGGTCACTAGTTGTCTAGAATTGCTGTGTGGCAACCCTGAAGGAAATCCATCCTTTCTGAATCCATCCCATAGCCAGTTTGGGGTCCCCCATTCCATTTCGACAGGAGAGAGTAAAAGAGCGGAGAGAACGCATCCTGGAGGAGTTCCAGAAGGTGGTCTTGTTTCTGGTGGAAGAGGAGCGGAGGATCCTCCAGGTCCTGAAGAAGGAGGAAGAGGACATCCTCGGGAAGCTGCAGGACAGCAAGGCCTCCCTGGACCACCAAAGCCGTTCCCTGGACCTGATCCTGTTGCAGCTGGAGGAGCGGAGCCACCAGGAGCCCCTCCAGATGCTGCAGGTGAGGCCAGGGGATGCTGAGGCATTCCTGTCCTTGGGATTTTCTGTGTTGCCACAAACCCGTGGGTACCCCACCAGGTGGAGTGTGGCCTGAAGGTGTGCACTCAGCCCAGGAGCTTGCGGAACAGCCTGACATGACATGACAAACAGCCCGCCAACACCTGCCAGAGTGAACAAGGGTAGACTTTCTCGTCTCTGTTCACCATGGTGGGCCTGTGGCCTAATTACCTCTTAAGGGCCCTCCCACACACTGACTGCTCAATACCGTGACACTAGGAATCAAACTCCAACCTGATGTTGCTGGGAACCTAACACAGCTAGCTAAGGCAGTGGACCGTTGTAGTTTTCTAGGCCAGGTGTTAATGGTGCTTCTATAGATTCTCACTTTTAGAAACTCTCCAGAGACTCTAGGCTGTCACCCCCAGCCCCTCTCCCTCCTCAAACCATGCCCACTGTGCTCCCTGACCTCCTTCCTTTGCCCCCTTGTTCTATGCACCCTAACTGGATCTGCAGCTACCAGAGTTCTGCAGAGGAGGAAACTCTGCTCCCTCCTTATCCACAGCTTAATCCCCAGATGGCTTTATTTATGTTCAACCTGAAGATATCGAAGGGGAAAATCCAGAAGGAAACAATCGTCAAGTTTTAAACTGCATGCTATTCTGAGGAATATGATAAAATCCCCCTGGGCTGGGAGGGAGTTGTCCCTTTGTTCAATATATCCATGCTTCGTGTTATCACCGGTGACTATCTTGGCTATCAAAGCTACTGTGAGGCGCTCTGCGGGTGTGCACAAGGAGCACTCACAGGAGCAGTGAAGCTGGCGAGTTCTGTGCCTCCGAGAAGCTTGATCAGCCAGTGGTAGAGTACTTGCTTAGCAGGGAGGGGCCCAGCCTCCTTTAAGTGAAGCTCTGTGAGACTCAAGTGCTTAGATGACTTGTGAGCACAAGCTCACCATGGTCCACTATTAGGGATGGCTCTGTTCTATTATGTTAGCATTCTCGGTGCCAGACTCATAAACAGCATCATAATACACACACATACACAAAAGCATGGGATGTGAAGGACTTCTGACTCAGGGTTTACTTGATTCAAGGGAGGAGGCGTGGGGAAAGAGCAGGGCGGTGTGGCTCAGTGATAGTGCTTGCTTAGCAGGGACCCTGTCCTCTGTCTCCACTACTGTAAGTGCTGATCGTGCTTCTCAGGACTTAGCCTCCTCTCCGCTGACCAGACCTCAGGCTTGTGACCATGGACTGAGGAAATGCTTAGGGTCTGCCAACTGGGAGTGAAAGGGAAGCTTCCAGGGAGAGTACAAAGTTGTTATCTGGCAAGGGACTGTCCAGCTGAGGACATGTCCCAAAGTAGAGGGCAACAGAGGTAGCTTTGACACCAATAAGCAGGACCAGCTCTGAACTCTCCTCTCTGTTGCTTGCAGGATGTGAAGGACACCTTGAGCAGGTACTGTCACCCTCAATAGAGGTGGGGGAGGGGGGAGGGCAGAGCACACGGAGAGCCAGAGGGGCCATGAGTCTGTGTTCCCTGGAGGAAAGAGAGCCTCAGCGTGCAGTACCCAGAGGTGGTCCTCCCCGTGGCTATCAAGACCATGTGCAGAGTTCCAGGACAGATAGAGGTGCTCAAAAGTTTCCAAGGTAAGTGGAGACCCAGGTCTCCAAGGACCCCAGTTCTCTGGGTACTGCTCTGCCTTACCCCAATGCCACACAGGACCAGAGCTACCAACTAGAAATTAGTGTCTTAAACTGTACTTACCATCTTTCCAAGTCTGACTGCTGAAATAAGTTTGCCCCTATTTAGCCCTGGTGACTCACCACCATCAATATCCACAGGGATTTGTAGTGTAGAGCCCTTAGGTAACCCCAACCGGTTGAGACTGGTGGAGGGGAGGCTTTTGGGTGGATATGGGAAAAAGAGCCATTTGGCCACCGTGTCGCACCCTGCCCATCTTGAGGGTTCTAGCCCATCCACCTTGAATGACCCTCTACTTTTCTCTGTCTACCTGGACCCTCTGCAGAGGATGTGGTGCCGGACCCCAGCTCAGCATACCCCTATCTCCTCCTGTACGAGAGTCGCCAGAGGCGGTACTTGAGCCTACCGCCAGAGGGCAGCACCCCCTACAGCAAGGACCGGTTCGTGGCCTACCCCTGCGCTGTGGGGCAGAAGAGCTTTTCCTCTGGAAGGCACTACTGGGAAGTGGGCATGAATCTCACCGGGGATGCACTCTGGGCCTTGGGGGTGTGTAGGGACAATGTGAGTCGGAAGGACAGGGTGCTTAAGTCCCCAGAAAACGGTTTCTGGGTAGTGCAGCTGTCCAAGGGGAAGAAACAGCTGTCCCTGTTACCCAATTCCACTCCAGTCACTCTCATAGAGCCTCCCAGCCACATGGGGGTCTTCCTGGACTTCCAGGCCGGAGAGGTGTCCTTCTACAGTGTGAACGACGGGTCCCACTTACACAGCTTCTCCCAGGCCGCCTTCCCTGGGCCGCTGCTGCCATTCTTCTGCTTGGGGGCTCCCAAGTCGGGCCAGATGGTCATCTCCACAGTGACCATGTGGGTGAAGGGATAGAGGCTTGGGGCCGGGCACAGACACTGTGTGTGCCACGGTTCCCCAGAAGGCAGGATGCTTCACCACCGTGGCCACCTACCCAGGCTTTCTCTGGGGCACTGAGAGTTAATACCTGTGCTGGCAGGGCAACTAACCGCAATACAGTCAAGATTAAAATGCTCAAGTAAGAACGACTACAGATAAGATGCTAAATGGGGGAAAGGGTCCTGCTTATCTCAGAGTGGACTTGATTCTAAATATATACCTGCTCACCAGGCAAGCTGGTCTCCTGTTTTGCTAGCTTTCTCCCTCCCCCAAGCTTGTTAATCTCTTGGTTCCCGATGCCCTTCTCTGGCCATTGGTCCTTGACAGAGAAAGTGAGGTCCCCACCCACTCCAGCCCTCTTAAGATAATTGAGGGCTCCTCTCTCCTTCCTTCACATATCCTTTCCTAACACCCTTCCCCAAGAACCCTTCACTTCCCATTCCCATTACAAGTTACTAGCACCCCAGGACTCAGGTGAGGCGGCAGTGAACTGGCATAACACACATTTCTGCTGTGACCCTTCTATGCCCGTCCTGTGACACGTATATCTCGTCTCCCATCGGGGTCAGTCAGCCACAGACGTGAGGGCGGTGCTGGAGGCTCTGAGTGACAGCAGCTCGGGGGGTGCTGCAGGCTACGGAGAGAGTAAAACTGCAGAGGGAAGCCACCACTCAAGGGTGTCCGTGTCCTTGAGGTCATCCTGCCCATCAGCAATACTCTGCATCCTTTTCTGAGCCCTGGAGTTACACACTTGTGCATGCTTGTGTCTATTCTCACAGCCCCTGCTCCCAGGATAACTCTGAGACTCAAATATATTTACAGATACCTAGGCCATAAACCTTGGCTGTTCCCTAACTAGCTTCATAAGCTAATCTTCCCATTATTCTAAGGTCTACCACATGGTTAATAATCTGGTCCTCGGGATTTGCTGCTGTACACATCAGCATTCAGGGGTCCATCTTCCACCTGTCTCTATCCCAGCATCCTCCTCCTCCTGCTCTGTCTGATGTCCTACCTAATTTCCTGCCTCAGCTCATTGGCCAATCAGCCTTTTATTGACAGGTGAATGCTTTTACACAGTGAACAAGAGTTTCTCTCTACATTTCCCCCTTTTAGTCCAATAAAAGGCTCCTTTTCTTACAAAATAAAACTATATACATAACCATTATAATGCTCAGTCTATGTGTTTTGGTAACCTTGGAGAAAGTATTGTTACCTACCCTATGTTGGTGAGTTCATTCTGTACCTAAATCAACTTCTATTATAACTTGCATTGCCAACTTAAAATCCTAAACAATTTAGGCTTAATTGTGAGACTATTAACTATCTAATCTTCAACTCCAGAGACCTGAAAAGGAATAAATATATCACCTGAATATGTAGAAAGTGCAGGCAGTGGCTTCCAAAACTATAGCCATGACAGGCTAGCTGCTTTGACAGTTAGCCTGTCATGTATAATGGTGGAACATCAGTCTTCAGTCCTCTGGCCCAGGATACCTGACAGGCTTTTATGTGCAGCAGGAATGATGAAGGACTTGGCTACCTTGTTCTGGAAAATCTTGGCAGTTGAGTTCCCCACATCCAAGTTTGTCGGTTCTGGACAGCATTCAGTCAGCAGTTGAAGCACCAACAGCTTCTTGCCCAGCGGCGGTTTGACACATTTGAAACAAACTCTATAGAGAGATTCTTTGATGCTCAACTTTCTTTGAAGTAGAAAAACAGGTTCTGTCAGGAGCAGACCTATCTCACTGCCAAAAAGCCTTTTAATAATAAAATATCTTTAAATGTCATATTCTGTAGATCTCTGATGTTTCTGAAAACCATCTATAACTGAATTGTCTGTTTCTAGCTAGTCACTATCTGATTAGTCCTGAAAACATCTACCAGAGACTAAATGAAACTTATTTTGAAAATAACTAAACTCGTACCTGTAAGACCACATATTTGATTGACTATTAACTTGTATTAATTATCCTAAGCCATTTGTAATAGCGGCTTTTAAGAGAATGGGAACTTAATACTGCATTTTAAATAATCACCTAGGTACAAATATTCTTTGCAGTAGCAAATAAGAATTGAAAACATAGTATGTTGTAGCAAAATATAACCTCAAATTTGCATCAGAAGACATAGAGCTGGAGAGATGGCTCAGCGGGTAAGAGCACTGATTGCTCTTTTAAAGGTCCTGAGTTCAAATCCCAGCAACCACATGGGGGCTCACAACCACCCTTAATGAAATCTGACACCCTCTTCTGGTGTGTCTGAAGGTCAGCTACAGTGTACTTATGTGTAATAAATCATCTTTGGGCCAGAGCGAGCAGGGACTGAGCAAGGTTGACAGGAGTGAGCAGAGGTCCTAAAAATTCCCAACAACCACATGATGGCTCACAACCATCTGTATAGCTACAATGTACTCACATACATAAATAAATCTTTAAAAAAAATGCAAAGATATATACCAATGTAAGGTTTTTGGCTTGTTAATGCTCTTTGGCCTAAAAGTAGAATTTAATACTCTACCCTTTTTTCCTATTACTCCTCTATCTCCCCACCCCCTTTTTCCTCTTAACACTAGATAGGAGAGAAAGAATAGAGAAAGAACGAGAAATCTCTGAGTCTAACCATTATTGTTTCCTCCCTGATCCAAGACCATTACAACTTGTAATCACACCCTTTAAATGGCAAACAGCTATAACTTATCCAACTACCAAAACAATCACCCACCCTGCCTTTGGGAATGGGGATCGCTTTCTTAAAATTGCCATCTGCTGATTTGGGGCATAATTTCCTTTTGGTGACCCAAGAAAACTGGGAAGATAGTCAAATCCTAAGAAAGCTATCCATAGCAGTCGCTACGTGCTGAGAAAGTTCAGGGCTTAATTGAAGTCCTGACTACAACAGTCTGTGATGCTGACCAACTGGGGTTAAGTAGCTCTCTTTGAAGTTATCCTGGATGCAGACTTTTGAGGAAATATCATTGAGGCAGTCTGAGGTAGGATCAGGCAAGATGCTATAATAAATACTGTAAGGGTCCACGAATCACCAAAGAATGATACCCCAGACTTAAATAGATGCAAAAGCAAAGTATTTTATTCTGCAGAAGTCCAGTATGCTGGGGTCTACTGTTTATCAAGATGGAGATGCCCAAGTGTGCTCACAGGACCAATTTAAAGCACATTATGGGGGAATTCCAGGGAGGAGTAGGTACTCTTAATTCACTGGCTCTATATCTGGGGACATTCCAGAACCACTGCTGGGGGCTGGGGGGGGGGGAGCAGGGTGGGTGTTGACTGCTGCTCGGGAAGCCTGGAAACTATTACTGACCATTGCCCTTGCCTCAGGCCAGGTGGGGGGCAGCTACTGAGGGTGGGGCACTTTCTGATTGGCTGCCCGAGGCTTGGAGGTTTTTCCAGTAACTGACTTTTGCCCAGTTCTGGGAGACAGAGATCTAGGCCTGGTCTCCTGAACTGCCAGTTTGAAGCCTGTCATGGAGTCATCCTGTCCCAGTATTCTCACTGTATCTCAGCATCCTCAAGGTGGATCTTGTCAGGGCTGCTTTTCTGGTGTTTTTTTCAAAGGTAATAAACATTTCCACATTAACATAATAAGTATAAAGCGTGACGTGCACACAAATCAATGAAAGATGATTCTTTGCTCTTTGAATAGATGAAAGACATCTCTCTGTCTTTATATGTTGGTTTGGATTATCTGACCAAACTGTAACATAAACTTTCATCCATGTCGTCTGAAGGAATAGAATGACAGGTCCTGAGTGTTCCCCAACAAGGTTACCCTGTCTCTTGCTGATCTACAATTATTAGTCCTGTTAGCCTTTGCCACATTTTGTGTGTGTGTGTGTATTTCAGAAGGCTGAGCCTTTTTTCATTATTTCTAGAAAAACGTTGTTTCTAGGAACACTTTGTCTATAATCCCTTTTGGCCTTATTTATCGAAATTAAAACATCTGACATTTTGATTTTTCTTAAAACCTTTAAAGACTTTTTTTTTCTATTAAAGAAACATCAGTTTTTGTGTCTACCCAACTGTGATTTTAACTTTGGCCTCTTATCATTTATAGTAGTTTGTTATAATATCTGATTGTTGGTATCTTTAGAGTCTCTTGTTTTATCCGTAAGAGCAGCTCTATAGTAAATGGCTTACTTAAGTTTTGAACAGTTGTTGGTCCTATCAGGCTTAGATTTAAGCCTTCCAGGCTTAGATATTTTTCAGAATACTCTCTCCTTGGTGGGCAGGAAATGAATGGCTCGTGTTGGTTTTTGTTGAGCCCAGAGCAAAGCCTCTTTGCTTTCCGACGTTAAGGAATTGCCTTGAATTTCTCTGGATGGCCTACATTCCTGAGCCTTATATCCATCCCTTCTACACTGCACAGAAGACTTCTTCCCTGGATAATTATAGAAGAATTCACCCTTAGGAACTACTTGTTCACAGTCACAGCCACGGGCTTTGTATGCTGAGTTTGACCCACCATAACTGAATTGTGAGTATTAAACTCTATATCTGCAGGAGTTTTCATTCATTTATAAAGAGGTACAAATCTGGCCCTTAAATGTCTAGTAGCCTTTTTACACTCAGCATTAACATTTTTAAAAGCTAAAGAGTCAATTAAAATTCCTCTAGCAGTTGGATCTGATATTGCTCTATTTAGAGCTCTAGTTAATCTTGGTAAAGAGCCAGTGAAAGATTCATCTGAGCCCTGGGTGTCACCTTTGTAAAGGACTGAGTCCACCCTGTTGTTCAGGCTATTGTAAGGCACTGTGGCAGGACAGCATCGTCAGGGTGATTTGGACTCTCATTCAGAACAGACCTTCACTCAGTAACTGATCGTCCTATTTCACTGCTCCACAACTGAAACCTCATCTTGCCACCACACCAACGCCAGCCATTGTAATTGAGAGGCAGGCTCTAAGATGGCTGGCATCAAATCTCCATTCGTTTGGAATTATATGATTTTGTGTGGCCCAGTTATTACAAATGGCAAATGTAAGCCATAGCTCATTACTGCTCCCTTAAACTTACAAAAATCCTGTGCCTCTATAAATTGCCATTCAAATTCTTTTTTTTTGTTTGTTTTGGTTTTTCGAGACAGGGTTTCTCTGTGTAGCCCTGGCTGTCCTGGAACTCACTTTGTAGACCAGGCTGGCCTCGAACTCAGAAATCCGCCTGCCTCTGCCTCCCGAGTGCTGGGATTAAAGCTGTGCGCCACCACGCCTGGCTTGCCATTCAAATTCTTTAAAACCCTGTGAATTTCTTTCATCTCCCAATTCCTTTATCAAGTCTGGGGAAATCATTTTAGGTTTTTTAACAGATGTAGACTGCCTGCCCTTTTCAGTCTTTTCCCAAGGTGGTACTATATGTTCTAGCCCTCCTTCCTTTGTCTCAGTATCTTTCTCAATTCTAATAATTTTTTTTCTAATTTTTCTCCTAAGACCCATCTTCATTTTTTATTTCTTATTGTAGCTCTACTATCTTAGTATTTACATTTTTATTTATAAATCTTTCCAATTTCTCTTCAATGGCCTGTCTCCATTTTTCATATATCTTTTCTCCTATCTCTACTACTTTAGAGTTTTCCTCATTTTTACTTATATTTTGTTCTAATTTCTCTTCTAAGACCTGTAACCTACATCTTCCAGTCTTCTCCTTATCTACGTTTGCTTTTTTTTTTTGATCTCTCTTAAAAAGAATATATAAAATTTGTAATCGTTACTGAAAAAAAATAATTATTTATATGCTGATAATTATAGCAAAAATTATACAGACTCCAGATGCCCTGTGCTACTGAGTTCTTTCCATTTTTAACATAGAAGATATTTTCCCTTTAATCTCTATCTCCTTAGAAACTTCGGTTTACCAACTTTTAAACTATATTTGTCTACGATGTTTTATATTTAGTCTCTTTCCTCTTTTATTGTCTTCAAACTTAATACCTTACCGGTTCAGAAGTTTGGGGCTTTTCAGTCCTGCGGCAGCTGCGGGGGTGGGGGTGGGGATGTTCCTTTTGTCCCTGAGTGCGTCTGCAGGCTCCCTAGAGCAGCAAGTGTCTATGGCTGCTAACTTCACCCCCTCAGCTCAGTTCAGGAGGCTGCCCCACTGGTTCCACTTTCTGCAGAGCCTCCTGACCTGGTGCTGCTCGCGAGTGGCTTTAGGTCTTCACCTGCAGCCACCGGCTGAAAGCCAGGCCTATGTGCCCCGGCTCTGGGTCGCAAACTGCGCTTGGTTCGTGCAGCTCTTGAGAAGCTGCTCGCCCGCGGGACACGCCAGAGGCTCGTGGCCGGCCGCTGCCTGACTCAGCAACCGCGGGAGTGCTAGATCCCGGCCGCTGCAGACGCAGGCTGGAGTGCGTTCCGGCTCTCTACCCATAGTTGCTTATGGACCGCAGCTCAAGCGCTCAGCCCGCCTCTACGGAAAATCTTACGGAAAATCTTACGGGAGAGGAGCCGTGCCTGGCTTTCTAGTTCAGCACTCGCTGTCCAGAACTTTTCTAAGTTGCTGGCCCCAGCAACGTCGGATGCACTCGCGGCAGAAGTTGTGGCCGCAGACGGTCACCACCATAAGCTTTGACTGTTTCCTGATTCGTGCATAATCATCCCGTTATTCTAAATTCTGCCACACATAGCTGGTTACCTGGTCCTCAGTTTTTGCTGCTATCTCCATCAGCGTTCTGGGGCCAAACTTGCGTCGGTGTCGATCCCAGCAACCACCCGCCCCCTCTTTTTTCCAGGCATTCCACCTTTTAATTTCCTGCCTAAGCTCATTGGCCATTGTATTGACCGGCGAATGGGTTACACAGTGCACAAGAGATTATTAGCTACAGAACCCATGGCCAAAATTTGCAGCACCCGGGTCTGAGGGAGCGGGGGACACCACCTGCGGAGACCTGTCACCGCGAAAATGTGATCTCTTGCACTATAATTCGATTCCGCCCCCGAGCCGTGTGATACACAGCGGCCAACCCAATACACAAACGGGGTCTAAAAATTAATAAAAACTAGCTTCCTGCTTCCTCTGTGGTTTCTCTTCCGGCGGAAGTCTGCGAGCGTAGTGCCGGATGTACCCACTACCCAGGAGGCTGAGAGTGCCGCTACCTGCTCCTGGCCCGTGCCCACTGCGCTCTCGCGGCGGAGTAGCCCGATCCCGGAGCACAACGAGGAGCTTGATCCAGGCGCAGACGCGAGGACCATGGCCGCCCCAGACTTGTCCACCAACCTCCAGGAGGAGGCCACCTGCGCCATCTGCCTGGATTACTTCACCGACCCGGTGATGACCGACTGCGGCCATAACTTCTGCCGCGAGTGCATCCGACGTTGCTGGGGCCAGCCCGAGGGCCCATACGCGTGCCCCGAGTGCCGCGAGCTGTCGGCGCAGAGGAACCTAAGGCCCAACCGCCCGCTCGCCAAAATGGCAGAAATGGCACGGCGCCTGCACCCGCCTTCTCCGGTCCCGCAGGGCGTCTGTGCGGCGCACCGCGAGCCGCTGACCACCTTCTGCGGCGACGACCTCAGCCTGCTGTGCCCCATCTGCGAGCGTTCGGAGCACTGGACTCACCGGGTGCGACCGCTGCAGGAGGCGGCCGACGACCTCAAGGTGCGTTCCATTGGGTGCAGCCGGCCAATGCCGGGTGCGAAGGGATGTCCCCTCTCTGCCCTGCCCTGAGTTGAGGAAGTGTGAGTTACAGTTAACTTGATCTTGTGAGGGGGTCGGGATGTAGCCTGTCTTATTCCAGGATGAGATGCACGTGCATTCTGGGGAAAACCGGGTGTTGGTAGTCAGTCCTGACCCAGCTGGGAGAACTTGTGAAGGGGGCCCGCTGTCAGACTAACAGTTTGGCCTGTGTCAGAGTTGATACTCTGCCAGTGTGTCCCCATCACTGCATGAACTCGGGTAACCAGAATAAAGCAGGCACCAAGTCTCCTTTGCTTTGGACTTTAGCACAAAGGTTTGGAGCTAATAAACAGAGATCGTCCCTGTAATTTTTCATTTTGTTTTGTCCATACCCGGTTTACCGATTGGTTGGCAGGTTTACCCTCCTGCCACTGAGCCCCTTGATGGTGCTGAAAGGAACCCACATCTCTCCACAAATGACATGATAAGCCCTGAAGGGACAACACTAAAGCTGCCCTATTGCCAAAGAAGAAAACCTTTGTCCTCTGTCCTGTTAAGTTCACTGTCTGAACAACAGACAAGACAGACCAGCTTAAATAACACTTTAAGTTTCTCTTGCATGGGGGGTTCACACAAGAAAAGAGAAAGAAAAACTCAGAGAAGCAGTTACCCTTAGGCCTTTTATCCCAAAAGGTGTGGAATTACCAGAAAGAGACCTTGTGAAATAGGAAATGATTGTGAAATAGGAAGCTGATGGCAGAGAAAGAGGGTGTCTCCCTCCTGCAGAATGGATGCTCTGTCTTCCGCACACTTAGGTATCTGTGGCTGTTCAGTAGCTTCTCCTCCACATCCTCACAGCACAGGAGCAGGTTTGGGTGTGGGGACACAGCCTGCTTTCTGGTGACACCAGGAAATCAGCAGATAGCTTTTCCCTGTGACCAGTGGGCCTGCAGTGAGCCATCCCTCCACTCAGCAGAGTTCTTTAGGCCATGCTGGCCTACATGGCCCTGGTGACAAGTTCACTCTTTGGCTCTGGGGCCATGAGCGAGTAGTATCCTGAGGAGAACCAAAGAGATGGAGGAGGCAGGAGTCACATCAGCAGGAACTGGGAGCTGAGGGGAGAGCAAGCCCAGGCCTATCCCAGGGAGCTGAGGGGAGAGAGAGCCCAGGCCTATCCCAGGGAGCTGAGGGGCAAGAGAGCCCAGGCCTATCCCAGGGAGCTGAGGGGAGAGAGAGCCCAGGCCTATCCCGGGGAGCTGAGGGGAGAGAGAGCCCAGGCCTGTCCTGGGGAGCTGAGGGGCGAGAGAGCCCAGGCCTATCCCAGGGAGCTGAGGGGCGAGAGAGATCCCAGGCCTATCCCAGGGCCTCCTGGGCTCCACTCCACTCTCACCACACCCAGGGTAGGAAGTCTGCATCATTACCTAACCAATGGTAGGGTTGCATGCAGCCAGAGCTCGAGGCCTTTGCCAACATGTATGTAGGCTGCTGTTGCTTCACAGCTGTTTACAGTACAGCTCCTGACTTCAGCATTGAAAATAGGGGCCCAGCAAGATGGCTCAGGCAGTTAAAAGAGCGCGCTGCTTTTCCAGGTTGTCAGGGTTCAGTTCCCAGCAGCCGGGTTCTGAGCAGCTCAGAGATGCCTGTAACTCCAGCTCTAAGGGGATCTGACCTGTCTGTCCTCTACAGGCCACTTAAGTTCACATTCCACTTGCTGACACTCATACTCAAAATAATAAAACATTTTTGGTTTTTGAGGTCCAGGGTTCCAGGAGAAAATGCTGGAAAGACTCAGGCAGAGCTCAGAACGGAGCCTGGAGGTGATTGGGGACAGGGGGGTGGAGTGAGAGGTACACCTGACGTTTCCAGAGTTAGGCAGCCTCTGGGATAGGCCCGTGGCTTCTATGGCAGTGCTGATGAGGGCTGAGCCCCGCAGGCAACTAGGTGTCACCCCTCCTTCCTCAGCTGAAGACCTCAGGGTCTCCCCAGAACCTTTTCCAGGCCTGGAGTTGATGAGGAATGAATTGATAAAAAGACCCTAGAGGAGACCAGCACATATAGGGATGCTTACTATTCTGTGATGCACAAACCTGCAAGAGAGTGGAAAAGGACACTGGACCAGGTCCGACTTAGGAAAATACAGCCAGACCATGAGGGACTCTGAGGAAAGCTTCTGCGGGAAGCCATGTCTAGTTTGAACTCCTATGATACATTTCCCACTCTGTCTTACCGACAGCTATGGTCCAAGGCCCTGGATGTTGTCCAAGCTCAAGGCATGTCTAATAAGGGCCGTTTCATGGCTCAAAGGTGGTTCCTTTCTGGGTGTGTTCTCATATTTCCAGAAGAAAGAGCAGGAACTCTATGATCCCATTCCGAGAGCCTTACTCTCACGTCCCAGTCACCTTCCAAAAGTCTAGCCCACCACCTGGTGGAATTTTGGGAGACAGGCTCAAGCCTTAGCCTCTGACATGCTGTGAGCCCTTGTGACCACAGATGGAAAGAAGAGGAGGGACAGTGTCTTGAAGGGAGAAAATCTGGGTCCTCAGTGCCGGCTGGGTAGGTGTGTCCTGTTGACAGAGCCTGGACATGCCCACTGAGCACGGAACAAACTGTCTCTGCAGAGGTGAGCAGGGCTGGCTCGGGGCCATGGGGCTGAGAACTAAAAATAAGGAGAAACTTCATCTATGATAGTCTATGAATTTGGGAAAGGGGAGGGGCACTAGAGGGGATACTGCCAAATCAGGAGAATCCCTGCCAATTGGAGGGTGTTGTATCTACCATTGTCTGGACAGATTTCATTTGGTCCAATAGGGAGGGTTGGGATAGCAGGTCAGGAGGGGAAAGGCCCCACCTATAGGGCCTGATGCCTCTTGGGATTCTCATGGCACCACCTGGTCTCCATCCCCCCAGGGGAGGCTGGAGAAGTCACTGGAGCACCTACGGAAACAAATGGAGGACGCAATGCTGTTCCAAGCCCAGGCCGAGGAAACCTGTGCCTTGTGGCAGGCAGGTGCTGGGTCTCGGGTGAAGGAGGGAGTGTGGAGTCAATGGCTGCTAGCCAGATTAGCCTCACTGAGACACGCCAGCCGGAATGTGTGCATGCGTGTGCACGTGCGTGAGTGTGCGTAAAATATAGGATACCTAAGTTGGATTCTGTCCTGCATTAAGTACCTGTCCTAGGGTTCTGGTATGCTTGAGTTCAGAGTTACAGAGGGAGCAGATGTGAGGATTCCCAAGAGTAGATTTGAACTGATGTCAGGAACAGGCTGTGCACAAGGAGGTCTCCAGTAGTAGCATTTAGGAGTCAGGGAGGTATTTGACATTGGGTAGATTTAATCTGTCTAGCTGTGGGGTGGCGTTCTTGTCTAGCTGACACCTGGGGCTGGGCTTGGAGCCTGTGTGACAGATGCTGAGTGAGTGTGACTGGTCCCAGGAATGGCTCTTGGGTCTGGGTAGCCAAGGGTGGGTGGTAGACTGGAGGTCTGAGTCTCAAGGGGTGGTGGGTTTGGGTTGGGCAGCTCCAGGTGACAGATTGGATGTGCTGTCAGATATTGGGGTCTAGGGAGCTTCAGGTGGTATATTCTGTGTTCGGCCTAGAGTGGTGGATTTGGGGTGTGAGCATTCCAAGTGCTCAGTGGTCTAGCATCAGGTTTCCCCCTCAGCTGTCCCTCTTGTGCCCTGCAGAAGATGGTGGAGAGCCAGCGGCAGAACGTGCTGGGTGAGTTTGAGAGGCTGCGCCGCCTGTTGGCAGAGGAGGAGCAACAGCTGCTGCAGAAGCTGGAGGAGGAGGAGCTGGAGGTTCTGCCGCGCCTGCGTGAAGGCGCTGCGAGGCTTGGTCAGCAAAGCACACAGCTGGCAGACCTCATCTCAGAGCTTGAGAGCCGCTGCCAGCTGCCGGCACTGGGTTTACTGCAGGTGAGTGGACTGTATGGAGTGGCCTGGAAGTCCCCAGGGGGAACATGGAGTGTGCACCCCTAACCCCAGCCCCACTGCTTCCTCCTCAGACACACAGGCTCTGTGTCTGCCTGCTGTTGGGCTGCCACGGAACTTGCAGCTCATCCCCAAGTCCCAGCAGCCACTTGCATGCCTTGTGCCTCCCCAGCTGACCGTGGCCATGCTGCCACCTAATGAGTCACACCGTGCTCTATGGGGGGAGGGGAACAGACAGAAAAGGTGCTGACAAAGAATTCAGAATGAGAAAGCATTTGTTCATAACAGACTCAAGTCTGCAGAGAGCATGCCCTCGCCATCTCTCTCGTAAACTCCACAGCAGCTAAGACGGGCACCCCAAAACACATGTTCTTTGGTGCCCATGAAGATGGGTGCCAGCCCCAAGGCTCCCAGCGGGCACGCTCCAGTTCCTTGACTAAAAGGCTGCAGTGTTGTGTGCCCACTCCAGTTCCTTGACTAAAAGGCTGCAGTGTTGTGTGCCCGCTGCGCACAGCCTCTGCTTGCCTTCCATCACGACTAGCCGACCTGAGATGCTGACTATTCGGAGCATGCTGTTAGCGAGCTGCTGAGCAGGGAGGGGCTGACGAGAAGGCTAAGTGTCTTGTGTCCAGCCCACATGTCGTTTCTTTTCACTTTAAATCGACAGTTGGTTGAGTCTGCAGGTGCAAAGCGAGGGCATTCACTGAGGCAGACCATGTAAGCAGTCCCCGAGGCAGCTTCTTGTTTTCTCAAGCAGACCACAGTAGCTGTCCTCGGTGGGCACAGCCATGTGCACGTGGCTCAACCTGTGTGCTTTAGGGGGAGGGGCAGAATAGGACTTGTTTTGCTCAAGGGATCTTTAAGTACCCATCCTTGTTCCTGGGCCCCTGAGAGCTCTCAGTAGGACTTCCATCCAGCCCAGCCCTTTCAGCTCGTAAAGTACTCTGTGCTCTGCACTCAGCCCCGGATGTTCAAGCCTGTTTGTAGGGTGTCGTCTCCATCCTTTTCTCTTCTAACAGTGTGAGACAGGGGAGTTGCGGTCAAACAGCAACCTCTGAGAGGGACTCTCAGGACCCTCAGGACAAATCACCTCAGGAAAGTGTTCCTCGTGACCCCTCATGGTAGGGGGTAAATTTTGATGTGCATCGAAGGAGACATTCAAACTGTAGCTGGGCCCTTAGCTCTCAGCACCCCTTTTCTTTCTTTCTCTCTCTTTCTCTCTCTCCCCCCTTAGAATTATCCCCAAGATGTGAGCTCCAGCCCTGCTCTTCCCTAGATCTTGGCTTCTCTTCATGTCTCCCAAACCAGAACACTTGGGTCCCCTACGCTCTGTCTCAGGGTGATCTAGAGGACCATGAAACATGGCTCTTAGTTCTAGGGCCCTTCAGCAGGCTCAGGGCCTCAGTCTCCCAGTTTGACCAGTGAGCATTGATGAAATTCAGGGGTGACTGCTGAGAGATCACATAGAGGCTGTGGGGTCCACTGGTCCCTTCCTTAGAGGCTCAGCTATGCGTTGTCCTCCCCCACGCCCCAGTGCCAACTATCTGGTATATAGGATCCGGGGTTCTGAGACTGACCTCAGCCTTTCATGCAGGACAGAGGCAGATGCTAGGCAGCCTTTCCTGGGCTGTCATAGTTAGAGCCTGACAGACAGAAATAGCTCTGTGAGCTCCTGGAGGGAGGATGGGGGGGGGGGGAGGTGGATCAGTGAAGATAGAAGCCCCTGTCAGGAAAGCAGTCTCTGACAGTCAGGAAGCGAGGAGCCCTGGCGCTGGAGTGCTGGAGTGTTTGTGTGTTTAACTGACAGCTAATAAGCATAGGTATTTTATTTCCGGGGTACAGTGTGATGTTTCTCCGTGTGTGTACAGCCTCTGCACTGATTAAATCAGGGTCACTGACGAGCCTCTCGCCTGGTCTTTTTGTCTTTTTTTTTTAGTGCTGAGCCCATTCAAATCTCAATTGTGAGAGAAGGTCTCACAAGGCCCTGCCCCTCTTTGAAGATATATATACATTGCTATATGTTGCTAGGGAAGGGATCACACTGGGTTTTTGAGTGATGTACCCCTGATCAGATGCCCATACTCTTGTACACAACTAAAGGGACTCACTGGTAAGACAGTAAATGGGAAAAACCAAACTGTCTTGTGGTGCGTCAGACATGATAGGGTACAGAATGTTAGCCATGGTCAGCCTCCTGGGCTATAGGAAAGCAAAATGCTGGAAAATCTTAGGAAGAGGGGGTGACTTAGAAATGGGGGTGCAGGGGTCTGCGTGAGCACCAGATTTGGATTCATCACTGTGTTTGGGCGTTTCACTCATTTCATGCCACCAGGCTGCCTCGCTGCTGCCTGTGTCTTTCCCCACCCTTGTCTCCTGTGTCCCTCACCACTGCCTGCTCCACACCTGCTTCTCCCCCCCACCCCCGCCCTGTCCCCACTCTTACCCGGCTCTGTTGGGAGAGCCTCTGCTGGGTGCTAGGTGGGTTACACCCATGTTGTGGGGTTAGGAGAGCCGTCCTTGCTTCATTCTGTCCTTGTGAGCTGCTGTTGATTGGCTATGGGGAAAGAGGGAGCCTGAGGGGGTCCACACTTATTTACAGAGTCCTTCTGCCAGATCTCCAAGGCCTGGTGTGGTCTCCTGGCCTTCTGGGCAAGTGTCACTGAGAGATGAGGGCTGGAGACATGGACCCATCTATGGATGCCCCTCTAGGCCAATGTGCTCTATAGCATAGGGCGATTTTCTTTCCTTGACGGAAGTGTCTGAGGAGACCAAGGCTCTCCTGTCACTCCAGCAAGGAAGACCTTGTGCCGTCCTTGCCTCGGGACATGTGATTACTAATACCCCCAGCATACCTGCTTCCAGATGGGTAAGGGGCAGATATGTTGGGAATTCCATGTTTTCCAGGGAATTCACCTTCAGCTTCAGAGCCCTCCTTTTTAGCAACTTGAAAATATCCTATCTGCAGAAACGTTCCCCCATGACAGAGACATGTTATTTGTCATGTCTGTGGCAGCAAGGCCAAGGCTTGTGGGAGCTGGCTGGCTGCATGTGTTACCTTGATCCACTGATACAGAAAGTACCATAGGCTGAGCACCTTGCACACAGAACTTTATTTCCTTATGATTCTAGGGGCCAGAAGTAGAGGACCAGGGTGTCAGTGGGGTTAGTGTGTTAACCTGTTTTGTTGCTGTGGGACACCCAAGGCTTGGGGGCCGAAAGTCCAAACAACCCGCTGGCAGCTTGGGTGTGTCATGTTATGGTGATGACATCATACTGTCAGGACATGAACAAGGGAGATTGCTTGGTGAGACAGGAGGTTAGAGGAAAAGAAAAGACCAATGTGCTCTTACCTTTCAAAAGACCTGACCAGGCTCCTTGTGAACAGCATTATATTAATTCCCTCCAAGGATAAGCCCCCTACACTCTATTTTAGATTGCACCTCTTAGAGGCCACACCACCTCTTAACACCTTCACAGGGACCAAGTGTCTACACCATATCTAGGAGGACAGTCACCACAAACAAATCATAGAGGTGGGTGGCTCTCAAGGCCTCTCTCCTGGTTCAGAGACCTCCATCTTCTCCCATGTTCTCATCTGTCACTCCTCTGCATGTCTGTCCTCCTGCAAGTCACCAGTCACAGTTGTCTACCACAGAGACTGCAGTAGAGAGACAGAGACTCTGGGTTGTCACCAACCCTGTCATCTATCTTAGAGGCTGCTCTAGACAGACAGAGACTCTGGGTGGGAGGAGCTTTTATTTCCTGTGTTGGGCAGGGCTGAGCAGTAGCAGCAGGCAGCGGGAGGCAGCAGCACACTGCGCTCAGGTGTCCTTGCGTATAGATAGGCCTTGCGACTACAAGGGTTACAGTTCTTGTGGGCCTAGGGAGTGGAGACCCCTCTGCTGTCCTTGATGCAGGCATTGCTGCAGCTTCTGGTCAGGCCTGGGCATCGGGACTCATTGACACTCATCACAGCCAGGGCTGAGCTCTTGGCCCACCATCTTACTCAGACCTTTGGCTGTAAAGATTTGACATCTCCCAGGATCTCTTGCTGGTGGCCAGGACCTGAGGTTTCTGGTATCTTAAACCCATTTGTTTTGTCGCTGAGTGTCATTGTCCTCTCTCTGTGTCACTGCATATTGCAACCCTTCTTCCTTCTCAGTCAGTTGACCGGCAACATCTGCTGTCTCTGTTGCTTCTTTTTAGATATCACCAGCTGAGTCTATGTCACTAAATGTAGTGAAAAGAGACCACTAGAAGGGAGTCTTTTTTTGACCTGTTGGATTCCTGGAGAAACAGACAGGAGAGTGCCTCTGAACCCACCACATACCACAGGAGCCGAATAGCCATTTGAAGTATTGATTTTTGGTTGTGAGCCTAGCCTTTAACAGCTGAGCCATCTCTCCAGCCCTGAAGTATTGATTTTTATATCAGTTAACAGCAGTCGCAGCCACCCACTAGGTCACTAGGGGGCGTGGTACCCCAGGTTCCTGAAGGCAGCGTCTTAGAGGCGTCTTAGAGGCTGAGCTGCTCATTCAGGAGCAGCGAGGGTCTGTTGCAGTCTTTGCAGGTTGTGGACGATGTGGAGTGTTGAGATGACATTTGGGTAGTCAGGGCAGCGAGCAGGAGTCCAACAGCTGCCAGTTAGGAAGTAAATGGCCCAACCTTCAGCATCTTTGCGAATCTTCAGGAAAATGGATGTTAGAAGTGCTGAACAATAAGACTTGAAGTGATTAACAGTAAGAGTGATTTTTTTAAAAGAGTTTTACTGGTTCTCTAAGTTTCATACACCCATGCAGTAGATGAGCATGCCCACTCTGACTCCCCTCCCACTCCCCGCACACACACACACACACACACACATACATCCCAGCACATGCTTTTGCCACCTTGTCTTCTTTTCTGCCTTACTGTCTTTATTTAGATGGCCCACTGAGTCCAGTTTGTGTTGTCCATATATGCTGGACAACCTGCCAGCAGCCTAACGCGCCCCTCCCCAACTCGTGCTGGACTTTCTGACTGGCTTGGTCGTGTGTGGTAACCACAGCTGCGGTGAGGTCCTAGGTGCCATGACCAGTAGACAGCATTCCACAGCTCCCCTCTCCATCCTCCCTTTCCCCTCCCCGCTCACCTGGGGTGGGGGGCCTGGTGGGGGCATGCATGCAGACACCGATGAGTCACTTAGGGTTGGACACTCAGTGCTCACTTATTCTTGGCACTTGAACCCGTTTTGAAGCTCTGCATTGACTGCTGCGCACTGGGGAGAGAAGCTTCTGTAGCCAAGTGAGAGCAGCAGTTATCCACAGACACAAACGGAAACATTTGAAGGAAGTTTGACAGATGTCTGTTTAACAAAACAACAGTAGTAGGTTCCCCTCTGGGCCTGTGGCCTCCCCAGCCTTACCAGGCTTGACTTCCTTCCTCCTGTGGAGCAGGCCTCTCACCCAGTGAAAGCAGTTGTAACCTCCATGCCACCGTTGTAGCAGTGAGCACATCTTGGTCGACCTCTGAGTGAGGCCGTTGGTGACTTTGGTCATGGAAGCCAGCCATCAGGGTAGGAATCTCCAGATTAGTTCAACTTGGTTTTCCTGTGACCTACGACCACTGTGTGCGGAGTCTCCAGCAGGAGGGGCTTTACCTTCAAATTATGGCTGTTAACCAAGAGCAATGGTGATCCTGTGTTTGGGGGGCAGATGGGGCTTCTCTATATAGGGATGTATGTAATAGTAATTTTTGACAGTCTGGCTCTTTCTGAAATACAGTTTCATTCCAAGGATTAAGGGAGAGAGGACAGAGCTTGGTCCCCTGACTGTGAAATACTGTTATGGATTAGGTAAATGACACAGAAGGAAGAAGGCCAAGGAATGAGGCTAAGCTGGGGCACTTGGGGACATTGGAAGGGGTGTGGGGGAAGGGGCAGAGGACACAGTGGGGTCACAGGCTGGACTCCTAGTGAAGATCCTGACCTTACACAGCACGCACGCACGCCCCATCTAGAGGGAAGTTGGCATGCCTGGCCTATCCTAAGAGTGGCAGTGAGTCTGCTGGGACTGTGTAGACAGAGGAGACAGTGACCCATTGTTTGCTATAAGTGAGAGGAAGAGACAGAACTTGATCTAGACTGGTCTCCCCCTTCAGGAGATAGCGCCACGGGGCTCTAGACCCCTGCAGCATTCCTGTATTTGGGCTATTATCAGACCCACCTGTGTGTGTCTCTGTCACACGGGGCTGGAGTGATCTGGGGAGAACCAGGACCAGGTAACAAGCCTTAGTAGTACTAAGTGTATACTTTCTTCCCCCTACAGGACATTAAGGACGCCCTGTGCAGGTATGAGCCTGGGCACCTGGGCAGGATGTGGGTGGGGTCCAGCTGCTGGCCCCAGGCATGAAGCTGAGCTGTCCCCTGTAGGGTTCAGGATGTGAAGCTGCAGCCTCCAGCAGTGGTGCCCATGGAGCTGAGGACCGTGTGCCGGGTCCCAGGGCTGGTGGAGACCCTGCGGAGGTTCCGAGGTGGGTGTACAGTCCTGGGAGCGGAGCTGTTGGGAGCCCCAGGACTTAACATCAATCCAGTAGCTTAGAACAGCATCTCTAGAAACTTCCCTCTGCTTTACACATGATAGCATGCGTGTGTGTATTTTCCAAACTAAACAATTCTCCATCAAGCCCAGTCCCACAAGACTGACGACCTACTTCAGATGCTACTTATGAGACCCAGGGAATGCCCCTGCCTCCGTCTCCCGCTCTTACTCCAGAGTCCTCACAACCCCTATCTAGTTAATGTTAGGTGATTTGCTGGGCGCCTCACAAAATCCAGGAATCCTTTTGCTTAGTTTCAACAGTTTGCTAAAAAAGCTGCAGTTAAGAAAGAGATGGTGGGTAAGGCTGCAGGAAGGCATGAAGCCCTCCCGCATTCGCTGCGAGGACTGTTCCTTCAGCTCACTGTCCCTTGGACCCAACCATTGAGGAACTTTTAGGGATGTTCTGTTCTGTGGGCATAGTATGTCAGATACTTGTCAGCAAACTTGCCCCATGACTCCTATCTTCTCCCTGGAGCCAATGAATGAGGCTGAAATTCCTTCTGTCCCACAGCTGGTTTATGGTGGCCAGCACCATCCTGAAGCCATCAAGAGACCCCACCTGAGCCACCTTAGGAACATAAGTCCAAGTGTGATATCAGGGGACTCTTAGGATTGGCAAAGCAGATTTTCAGGTCTTCTCTGGAGCCAGGAAATGAACTCTGCTGTTAAGTCTTGGTTGTCCGGGGGCTGCTGCCCTTGCTTCTAAACAAAGGTCGACTGTATGTGGACCATGCCAGGCCCAGAGGTAGGTAGACCAGAAATCAGCTGGGACTGTGGTCTGGGAGGAAATAGCAGCCTTCCTCCTGTGCAGCTCTGTGTTACCCTGGGAACCACCAGAATGCTGTGGGGCCTAGGGTACAGCTGTAACCCAAACCCACAGTCTTCTGCTGGAGATGGAAAGAAAGAACAGATGTGGGAAGTAGTCATGGTGGGGGCAGAAGATGATCCGGGGCTACATGAGACCCTTCAAGAAAGTAAATGAAAATGCAGTCAGAGTGCCCTGATATCAGAAGCAGATGCAGGTCTGCTTTCTAGAGTTAAGATAGAGCTAAGGCGTTCTCTCCCAGGGAAGGGAAGTTCTCCACTGGGGGTAGTTACTTAAGCCTGAGGCTCCAGCAAACAGCCACGTGAACTGCCAGGAAAGGTTTGGCTGATCTCTAGAGCAGTGAGGGCTGACTTGGGAGCTGGTTGACCTCAGGCCTTTACACAGGGGACATAACCCTGGACCCAGAAACCGCCAACCCGGAGCTGGTCTTATCTGAGGACCGGAGGAGTGTGCAGCGTGGTGAACAGCGGCAGGTCCTACCTGACAACCCAGAGCGCTTCGACCCCGGCCCCTGTGTGCTGGGCCAGGAGCGCATTACCTCCGGCCGCCACTACTGGGAGGTGGAAGTCGGGGACCAGACCAGCTGGGCACTCGGCGTGTGTAAAGAAACTGCCAACAGGAAGGAGAAAGGAGAGCTGTCAGCTGGCAATGGGTTCTGGATTCTGGTGTTCCTGGGGAGTTTCTATAATTCCAATGAGCCAGCCTTCTCCCCACTGCGGGACCCTCCCAAGCGTGTGGGGATTTTTCTGGACTATGAAGCTGGACATCTCTCATTCTACAGTGCCACGGATGGGTCACTGTTGTTTATCTTCCCTGAGACCCCGTTCTCAGGGACACTCCGGCCCTTCTTCTCACCTCTGTCAAGCAGCCCGACCCCTATGACCATCTGCAGGCTGATAGGTGTATCTGGGGACACCCTTAGTCCGCAGTGACCCAAACCTTCTAAGAGTCCCTTCATCTCTCCTGGTCGTTTGTCCTGGCCATGCAGAGACCCAGGAGCCAGCTGACATCCTGTGCGCATTAGGAGGAGCACACAGTGCCTTTCTGACCACACGTGGGAAACACAAGTTCTTTGTCTCAGAGACAGTATGTGTGAGAGTACCCTGGGCTGGGCTCTGTCCTCATCCTGGGGATCCTCCCTGCCCCTGATGCTGCTTAGTGCCGACAGCTCTCACCAAAGCACTAAGTCCCATGTGTCACCAGCACCTCATTCTGAGTTCCTGGGCTGCCCGCCAAGCACACCACACAGTCCCTGAAGTGATACTGGGTAAGGTTAGGTAGGTAGCCAGCTTCAAGCTTGCCAGCATCTCTGGGATTTGGTCTAATAAACGGGAAGGCTGTACAGAGTCCTGACCTTGCTGGGCATGGCTACAAAGAGGACAGCAGCCTAGCCCCAGAGATGAAACAATCTAGTGGGGGCTGAATCCTAAAGGAGGATTCAGCATTTGTATTCAACACATAAGGGGCCTAGAAATAGAACTCAGAAATGACACTTGAACACACCCTTCTGTCTTGAGACCTGTCTGGTTTTGCGGCTGGCTGTGGTACACTGCCCCTGGATGCCTGCCTTGCAGACTGAGCTGCACAGGAGCCAGTAGTGACTGCTTTTGTATTAAACTTTGGGAGTTTTATCTTCTATTTATTGAAAGGGAAACATTTAAATAAACTCATTTGAAATCATGTTCTCTGCTTATTCTGTGGGTAAATAACCAAGACCGTGGGCTGGTAAAAGCACACACAGTTTTTGCAAAGTTTGAACTGACTGATTCCAACTCCCATGCTGGGCTGCTTTAACTCTCACTGAACGGAATTACACACCCGGCTACCGAAGGCATCTGCAATCACATGCTGCATAAACCCCTCTCTTAAACATACACTACTCAAAAAGGTATTTAAAATGGATTTTTTGTTGTTTTTTGTTTGTTTGTTTGTTTTTGAGACAGGGTTTCTCTGTATAGCCCTGGCTGTCCTGGAACTCACTTTGTAGACCAGGCTGGCCTTGAACTCAGAAATCCGCCTGCCTCTGCAGGAGTGCTGGGATTAATGGCGTGCGCCACTACGCCCGGCCCAGCTATTTGATTTTATGTTGTCCACTTTTATCCCAGAAGGTTCCTACCTTGTTTTGTACCCGGAGGCAAGGAGAGTCTGACAGGAATGTACGTTCTGGAGAGAGACGCTTGGTGTTTCTGGAAAGCTTGCAGCTAACTGCTCAGAGCTCTACATTAGGGCAGATGGACTTGAAGTCAAGGTTTCACAGGATGTTTGCTTGAGTTGTTCTAGCTGTTAGGGGCTGGTTTCCCTTATCTCATTCTCCTCCTACCCCCCTGGTGTTCATAATTAACTTGAGGACATCTCAATTTGTCCTCTATCAGTGCCATTCACTAAGAGGTGACACAGTCAGGGCCCCTCACCTTCCGCTCCCACACTTGAAGATACATAACCCTTTTCACATTCAGCAGCCTCCAGTGCTGTATTATAGCAACTGAGAACAAATTAGGGGTGTGTCTGAGCGCCCATTGATCCTGGTGAAACCACAGGACAGCAAGCAGAGGCAATGGGAAGACTGAGGGTGGCCTGGTTTTTACCATGGCCTTGAGCCAGCAATACCATGGCGAGACCTGAATAAAGACTCCAAGGAGGTTCGCTGCCAGCAGTACATCTTGATTGGTCACTAACAATCAAGAACTAACAAAACCAAGAGATTCTGGGTACACTACACACAAGGGCAGGAGAGAGGCCAGTAGGTTCTTGTGAAGAGAAATAGCGGAGGCCCCAGAGGCATAGAAACACATGAACAGTGGGGGGTGGGGGGCACTACTAGGGCTTCCGGAGCCAAAGGTTCCTGCTGATCTCGTTGTTAGCAGCCTGGCAGCAGTGGCACTCGGAAGAGGCACCTGTGTAAAGTTTATCAGTTGACCCCAAAGAAATGGAAGTCCCCCACCCTCAAGAGAGGCCACTATCCAGAGGGGAGTCTTGTCTCCCAGATTTCAAATAGTTCTAACAGCCTGTCAGCATTTTTCAAGATGAAACAAACCCAGATGACGGTGGTGGATGAGAGGGCATCTTGGCCAGTGCTACTTGGTCTATCCTTGGCCCTCTATTTAAACTTTAATCTTTCTTCAGATGCTAAAGGTCAATTAGAGACGTTTGCTGAATCTCAGTGTCCCTCTTCCCGAAGAAGTCACATTTTAATTGGCTTACTGAGGATGGGTGGTCAGACCTGACTTGGGACACAAGTTGTAATTCCCCAAGTCCCTTAACACTATGAATGAAGATCCCCAATACCAGGGAGGTGACGCAATGGAACAGAAAATTCTTTGGCCGTTTTGCATCTTTTATTGGCGGGTGTCCCCCTCATGTGGCATGGCACATCTTGCTCTGTAGAGCTGGACCTCAGCGCACCTGGGCCAGGTTATGCTTCTTGTAGAGGAGTGCACGCCGCTTCTCGCGCTCGCGCACAAAGGCGCGCAACCGCACGGTGGGGAAGGTTACAGGCGTGGGCCGGGAGCCGGTGGGGCCCTCCTCTGTCAGCCACCCGCATTGCAAGCAGGTGGAAGCGCACGGGCGGCCCCTGAAGCAGAGAGTGGAGCAGCAAGGGGTAAGACAAGAGGGAAGGGCTACACGGTGGGTGGGGCTGACGATGTGGGAGGACCGGCCAGAGCAGTGGAGGGGGTAGGGCGGGGCAGACACAGGTTGAGCTCCTTACCAGGGTTGAGCACATAATGAACTCTGCAGGAAGGCTACGGCTCCTCCTGATAATCCTGCATAGCAGCGACTCAACCGAATGAGTCCCTTGCGCAAGCCTTTCTGCAGGTCGCGAGTCCCCTCGCTGCTCTCTGGGTACTCGCCACTCAGCCTGCGTGGGTGAGGAGCACAGGAGGCTCAGTTACCCTTGGATGGATAAGAGATACTGGGACATCGAGCTCCCCGTAGAGAATGGTGAAGCATAGGGACCAAATTAATCTCTGGATGGATTTGGGGGGGGGGTGCACAGGGTTTGTATCTTGACCCTCCCACCTAGCAGTTTCCCCAGACACCCAGGAAGGACTCACATAATGAAGGCTGTTACACCAATAGCCCAGATGTCTGTCTGTGGAACAGCCCCTTGGCCTTCCAGAAGTTCTGGAGCTGCAGAGAAGCATGGGTAGGCATGAGGTTGGGCACAGGTGGGTAGGTCAGGTGGTAGATGTCAGTGGAGGAGCCAGCTGGCATGCAGGGCATCTGGGTCCAAGTGAGTAGAGCCAAGCACAAGCATCTGGCTCTAGTGCGAGGCTGGTGGATGTCAGTGGAGCTGGGAGTGAGGGCAGACACGGAGGGAAGAACTTCCTCCCTGCCCCGACAGATCAGGAGACAGAGCAGGAGTCATATGCGTACCCATAGTCTCCAGGTAGTCTTTGAAGTTCTCAGGGGCTGGGACCTTCTCTTGGCGGATACTCTGGGCATTCCCCAGGTCTATAACCTTAAGCAGGTTGTACTCGGTAACCATCATGTTCTCAGACCTCAGGTCCAGGTGCAGGATGTGCTGGGCATGCAGGTACTGGGTGGCACTCAGCATCTGCCACAGGTAGTCCTTCACATCAGACTCTGAGTAGGAGTCCCTAGGGGCACAGATGGTTCAGAACAGGCCCAAGGCGGGTAGAATGGGTATCCTAGCAGGGCTTGGCACACATGGGAAGGCCGAGAACACTGCCCCTGGCAAGCCAGAATGGTCATCAGGTTCTGCAGAGTCCCAGCTAGATGGGGTCAGACAGTCCCTCCCAGAGATCTCTGCTTGCATGACTGACCGTCTCCCAGGCAGACCAGGCTACCCCTTACCTCTCCGCCAGAGAGGGTAGCAGCTCAGGGCCAGAGCACAGCTCCAGGATGAGCACCAGGTGCCGGGGACTGAGGTAGGCAGCATGGAGTTGGGCCAGATGTGGGTGGTGCAGTCTCTTAAGTGCCTCGTATTCTCTTAGCACAGCTGTCTTGTCCTCAGGCTGGTAGGGAACAATCTTAGCAGCCAGGGCCCGCCCACTTGCCTTCTCCCTACACTGCCTCACCACACTGAAGCGGCCCCTGAAGGAAGGAAACATGGGGAGCTTGTGCGTAGTCCCCACACAATTAGAGCAGCAAGGACCAAGCTCAGGGAGCAGATAAGGTAAGGGGCCAATGACAGACACACTGGGCAGTTGCACTGGAATGTGGGTCATGGAAAGACCCCAGGAAGAGCTGGGGGACAGTCTCCACCCTCCCACCCTCTACAAACACCCCCGCACCTCCGGATCTGCATCTGGAAGGCAAAGGTCTTTGTGCTGGGGAGAAGCTGGGCTGGCCTCCCCCTGCTGCTTTCCTCCTCAGAGGCTGTGAGAAGTGAGATAGGGGACCTCGTCAGGGAGGGACATCCGGGCAGCCCTGTCCCTCCCATCATCTCTCAGTCCCTTCCCGAGCACTACAAAAATGACCCTTTAAGCTCCCATCACTCTGACCTCTCGTTCCTTGAACAACAAGTTTTGTGTGTGTGGGAGGAGAAACTTGGATAGGGCAGGGTCTAGGTGGGATCTGCTATCTTAACTAATTGCATCTGTGAAAACGGCAGAGAACAATCCAGGGTGGAACGGGAAAGCAATGACATCCACCATTCTTGAGTCTACACCATCCACTTCTAATCAACCACAGCAGGACTCTTCCATCAGATGCAAACACAACACCCAATAAAGTCAAAATCAACTGCCAGGGTGACATGAGGAGGGTCAGTGAGTGAAAGGGGACAGGAGGACAATGGGATCTCCAGGGGGTACCGGCTCTGAATGCTGAATGCAGGCATGTAGATCATTCATGGACAAGAGGATGTCTATGCCTGATCTGATGGCCACCCTTAATCTGCCCCATCGGCCCCAAAGCTCACCCAGGTGGTTGGGTCCTCCGAGGAGGACCTGTTCTGAGGGGCTGCTGTAGGGGCCCATTCCTGCTTTGCTGACACAGGCTGTCCGGAAGATATACATGCCACCCCTGGATAGCTTGCCAGTGAGGTAGCAGCAGTCAGAGATGTCTGAGGCCAGGGTTGTCCAGTTGCCTCCTGACCACACAGAAGAGAGTAAGAAGCTGTTGTGGAGAGTCAAGGGAACCCCTCTCCTGAGGCCACCCACAGACAGAGAGCAGACACACCCAACAGTGCCTTTCCATGCCAATCCTTCACAGCGTCCCAAGCCTCAGAAAGCCTATACCTTCTATACAGCACTGCACAATGTAGGTCACCGGACCACAGGATTCCACAGGCTTCCAGACCAGCAGCACCGCATCCGTGTATAGTTCCCCCACCTCCGGGCGTGGAGAAGATGAAGGGCGCTCTGCAAGGGCAACTCTGTGGTCAGTGTGGACACTCAACCCTCAAGGAACAACTTCTGGCCACACCTGTCTCACTTTCAACTGTTGCCAGTTCTGTCCTCTACTTATTCTGTCATTTGATGGAGAGGGGCTTCAGGCTAGGATGAATAAAAGAGGCTGGCACCTCTCCTAGTGTGGGGGTGCACCTGCCTGGCAGTCTCTGTCTAGATCTCTCTCAGCTGTCCACCTCACCGGGGCACCGTGCAGACGCTATGGAGTGGCCCTGGTTAGTGCCCCATCTCTGCTGAGTGCCCTGGCCCAAGGCTAACAGGGCAATCAGTGATGGACTAGTCCCACAGCTAGGCCAATAGTTCCTGTCTTCATCACCCTAGAAGCATCCTTGGATGCTGTGTGAACCAGAGAACAATACAGGAAGATGAGGTGGTGCAGTTAGGAGAGGCATTTCTCATCTCAGGCATGTGTAAGGGCTTTCTGTCCAGCAGTGGAGCACACAAGTAGACTCTTTGGCAGTAGGTGTGGTATATTACCAGCTTTATCTACTTCTTTGACTTTTGGTGGTGCACGCCTTTAATCCCAGCACTCGGGAGGCAGAGGCAGGCGGATTTCTGAGTTCAAGGCCAGCCTGGTCTACAAAGTGAGTTCCAGGATAGCCAGGGCTATACAGAGAAACCCTGTCTCGGGGAAAAAAAAAAAAAGACTTTTCTCAACTTCCCTACAAGCCCTAAGTTCCATGGACCCTCAGATAAGAAGCCAGTATTACCCTGTTCACTACGCAAAATGAGATGTCCTGGAACTCCCAGCCCCAACCCTTATGGCTGGTGGAGACTTCTGGTGTGGACCACACACCTGCTTTCCGGAGGACCCCTGTGGTGACTGCTGTCCCCAGCGGATTGCTCACACAGCAGGTATATGTGCCCAGATCTTCCTCCTTCACCACCAGGATGGTCAGCAGCTGGAAGTTCTTCAGGGTGGAAGAGATGAGGAGGTGGCCGCTGCTCTCCAGGAGGACCCCATCTGTGACAAGACAAAGCCAGCTTTGGCTTTCCCCAGGACAGCCACAGCACACTGCTGGGCCTATGACTGCTGCATGTCTATAACAGTCCAGCGCCCAGACTCCAGGACAGCTCCTTACCTTTGCTCCAGGTAGCCTGGGCAGTTGGCTGGGCCAACACCTGGCAGGCCAGTGTCACTGATTGGCCCAGGACCACAGCCTCGTCTGAGAGTTCTCTTAGGAAGGATGGTGCTGAGAGGGGACAAAAGAAGAGCCTTGAGAGACAGTCCAGTCTGGACCCCACTCAGCTCCAACAGAAGCCTTCCAAGCTTAGACCTCTATACCAGAACCCCATACTGGACTCCCGCAGTTGTGATTCCTGCTTACCTTGGTCCCTGCCCTTCAGGCCTGACAGCCGGAAAGAAGCTAGGCCTGCCTTCTTTCTGGGAGGCCCTTCCCTCTCAGGACCTGTGGAAGAAAGAGGCCCAGGAGCTCAGGGGGAGAAGCGGGATGGCACCAGCTTTGTCTACCTGGGAAATCTGCCCAGGGGAAGGACTAGGACTTCAGGGAATATGTAGGAACTCAAAACCAAGCTTGCTGAAGTCATTCCTAGCCTCCCTTTGCAGCAGGCTGCCAGGACACTGAGGCCTGCAGCAAAGGGCATAGATAGATACCTGAGGGGTGGCTGGGGAGGCTGGCCCTGGGGTAAGGAAAGTCAGAGGACACAGAGGCTCTGAAGATGAAGGGGCTCTGGGGTCACTGAGAACTATGTCAGAGGATCTGGGTTTCGGGTGGCTCCTGAGCCAGAGATCTCAGGTCTGGTGAATTGATCCATGGACCCTCTCTCTCCTCAAAGGTCTGCCCCCACTATTAGCTCTAGGCCTCTGTAGCCAGTATGTATCAGAGATGGTCTCAGATAACCAGTAAGGGGGGTTGTCAGGGCTGCAGAGGGGAAACCAGGATTTGAGCCAAGACCTATGGGGTCAAACTGGAGGTCATATAGAACAGGAAGAAGAGGCCAATGGGGACTTGAGAGGGCACAAGGGAACCTGGTAGCCCCATGGATACAGAACAAGGGAGGCAGACATGCCAGATGATGGGGTAGGGGTGGGGGTTACCTTCTGGCTTGCCCTTCAGGATCCTGGAGATGTGAGCCATGGAAGCCTTCACCCTCTGGCGCAGCCCAAGCTCTGCAGGCTCCTCCCCTGACAGGCACCTCCCAGGGAATTGGAAGAGGCCCCTGGAGGGGGACCACTTGCGCTTCCTGCCCACAGCAGCCTCGCCCAGCAGTGCTTCCAGGTCCCCAGGCTCCTCTGTAATCTCCAAACCAGCACGCAGTCCCAGCTCGCCTGGCCAGGGCCACGCGGCCTCCTCCAGGAAATCTGCCAGCTCTGGCCCGGCTTCAGTTTCTGAGCCAGGTGACTCTGGCTGCTCTATGGGTTTGGGGACCCTCCTGAAGATCATGAACTCAAATGGGAGATATTTGATGTCATATAGATCGGAGAGGTTGAGGTAGGCGGGATCGACCTCAGAAATGTCCAAGGAGATGGTGTCGGCTGCTTCTGCATCACCAGACAGATCCCGGATCTGTACCAGGGAAACCTGCTCAACTTCCTCCCAAGGGGTGAGGCTTGGAGAGGTCCTTAGGGGAACCCCACTGGCCTCAGCAATGGGCCCCGAGCTCTCCAGAGGTTGAGAGCTCTCAGTCACAGCTTCATCCTGCTCTTCTGAGGACTGGGACACAGCCCAGGCCATCCTGGCCCAGAGAGGACCCTGCCCTAGCATCCCCCCTGCGTCCCCGCCAAAGGCGAAAGTGCCATACCCTGCCACCCCTGCATAGCCACCACGGGACTCTAGAGAGAACTTCCTGGTGGTGGCCTGCTCCTGAGGCCGCTGTGGAGGAGGCGTCAAGTCACATGTGTCCCCAGCTTCAGACAAGCCTTCAGTATCCAAGGATGCATCTACTTGGGAGGCTAACCCTGGGGAACTGGAGGTACCTGGAACTGGCCTTTCAGAGAGAGAGCTATCCTGAGGTTCCTTCTCAGAACCCAGAAGGGGGCTTACTTGAGTTGGGAATGGGGCTGCCTGAGGCTGTTCTGAAAAGAGTGGGCCACAGGACGTTGAGAGCTCCTTCTTCAATGACTGTGGAGGTAAGGAGCCAAGCGATTGAGATGATGGAGGGCCACAGCCCTCCTGGGAACCAAAACCCAGTTCAGAGTGACAGGAAGAGGCTGGTTTCCCTCTACAACTGTCCTGGGATGATCCCTCTTGCTTCCCAGGCCTCGAGTCACCACTCGGAGGTGGAGAGAGGACAGACTCCTGCAAGAACCCCTCTTTGTGCTCCCTGTCCTTGGCGGTGGTTTCATGAGTCAACCCAGAGGAGGGTGGGAACAGGAATTGTTCACTGCATGCCTCAGGAGAGGGGCCGGTCGTGACTGGTGGGTTGTCCAGGGAGCGGCTTCGGCCTGGGACCTCTCTGACGTTGGAACTAGGTAGTCTCAGGGCAGTCTCAAAGGAGGGTGTCTTGGTCATCAGAGAGGCCTGCTCCTCCCTAGCCGCCTCTTCCTCCAACAGGCTGTACTCCATGAGGGGCTCGCGCAGACCAGGTAGGGCCCTCGCAAAGTACCCGCCCTTCAGCAGGTGCCGCCTCCGAGCAGGGTGCCTCTTGGCACCTGACGTTTTGCCCCCGCGCTCTGCACCTTCGCCAGCTTGCTGGTAGAACAGGCTGCTGATGACGCTGTGCCGGGGCACGCAACCTGGGCTCGCCGGAGGCCCAGCACTCTGCGGGGACGCTGGCACGGCCGCATCGTCAGGGGGCGTGCTGGCCTCTGTCTCCTCCGGGAGGCTGGCGGAGGGCCGCAGAAAGCCCCGAGGGTGCAGCAGCGGCGAGTGAGTCACAGGGGAAGGTGGCAGCGACTTAGCCCTGGCAAATGGGGCAAGCTCGTTGTCTGAGGAAGATGATGAGCTAGAGGAGCCACTGGCTTCCCCTCGTAGGTGCCGGGCCACTCCTAGAGATGGACTGTCTGGAGGGCCCTGGAGCAGCTCCGGGATGGAGCGCATCACCAGGATAGACTTGTAGCTCATCAAGGAACGCTAGAAATGAAGATGGAGGGACATCCATTGGGCTTGACTGGTCATGGCAGGAGGTGTGGTGCCCATTGCCTCTTTGCTCCAGAGGGGTTGGTTACCCAGGACACCTGGGGCTTCTGTGCCTGCTGCTCTAGTGCTCTGCCCCACCACCTGGTGCACTCAAGGGAATCCAGAATCATGGAGCAGGCCAGCCTGGCCCTGTGCTTTTGACCTAAGTGGGGCACACAGCTATATCCAGGTACCCTTCCTTCCCTGGCCTCTGCACCTCTTTCCTGGGGGGAGGGGGACTCACCTGCCAGCGACTTCGAGCAAGAAGGAACTTGAGTTGTTTGGTGTTGATGAAGTGGGCCTCCTCAGCAGGCATGGATTTCTGCAGTGGGAGGAAAGTGGCTATGATAACAAGAGACGGACCCTGGTGCCCTGGTCGGGGGCCCTCCAGGGATGCAAGCCCAGCAGCATGGAGGAAGTAAACTTCAGGGTCTCCTCTCAGACACTCCGGGGTCGGGACACTGCGAATCCTTCTCCTAGATGCCCAGGAAGGCAGGAGAAAACCCTTGCTGCTAACTGCGGAGCAATACTTTGTCGAGGGTTTCAGGATCCAATATGAAGGCACTAGGGTCCTCTGAATTGGGGAGCAACGGGCCATAATAATCGATACTGATGAGAACTCTTGGCCTGCAGAACAGCAAGTTGAGCTCAAGCTGGGCCTACTTACCAGAAACCAGGGGTGGGCAAGGCACTGGGAAGTACTAGGCCGGGCCCTGGAGGAAGAAGGAAGCCAGATGGGCTAGTCAGTCAGGTGGGTCCTATGCCAGGGCTGGCGAGCTTCGAGCTTCGGCGGGTGAAGGACAGGGGTGCACTCACCTGGGGGTCTTTTGCAGCGTGGCCTTGATGAAGTCCTTGGCGTCCTCACTCAGATGAGCAGCAGTGGGACTGCTCCAAGAGACCCGCCCCTCCAAAACATTGAGCAAGGTGGCACGGTCACTCTCTCCAGCAAATGGGGATGAACAGGTAAGGCTGGAAGCAGAGAAGTGTGGATGCTCACTCTCAAAGAAGATTCCCTGACTGGATGTGTGCCACACTCATCTAGACCTGAGGATTCTGGGAAATGTTTCCGGCTGGACCAGAACAACCCAGGATTAGCTTGGAGCAAGAATCCAGGCTTAGTTAACAGGGCTCAGACTGGGATGAGAATCCAGGTTCAGACTGAGGTGGGGATTAGGACTTGTCCCATAGCAGAGATGGAGGCTCAGCTGTAGTGGGGGCTATGAAGTAAGCCTGAGGTGGATATCTTGGCTCTGACTTGGGTAAAAATAAAGTTCATCCTGAGGATGTCACTTGCCCTTGTCCTGACATGGAGATTCGTGTCCAAAATAGGACAGAGATATAGGCTCGGCTTGTGATATGGGCATAGCCTTAATTTGAGGTAGGGGTTTGGGTTCAAGCAAGGTAATAAAGGTCAGTTTGGGGTGACACCTAGTGGTAAGCTGGGGCAGGACCTCAGGTTCAGAATGGGAGGAGATTCAAGGGTAGGAACCAGCATTTTCCAAGGTAGAAATCAGAGTTCAACCTGCAGAGGAGATCCAAACCTGAACTATACCACTAGGACCTTCAGGACATCAGTGGTCACTGAGTGTCCCATGGTCAGGCCCCCAGACCTGCAGAGAAGTGGCTAAGCTCTGTCTCATGACTGTGGGGTGTTAGCAAGAAGCGTTAAGCAACACCTATTTTATCAGGGTTGGCCTCCTGCCTAGTATCAAAATAGCTGCCTGCTGTGTCTCTGGGGCTGATCTGGGGAGTGGCCGGCAGTGTCCTTGGTCTTCACTGAGGGGTGAGCTCGGAAGAGGTGATGGGGAAGGGTCTGCTTACCTGAGGTAGGAGATGACGCCCATGGCCCTGCAAGAATGAAAACACCGCATTTGTGAGTCCCACCAGGCCTGTCCCACAGGCAAGGGTTATGCCTGTGGGGGCTGGAAGAGGAGGCAGAGGCTCAGAGGCTCCTCAGCTGCCAGACAGACACACGAAGGACAGGAGGTTCCAGATCAACAGCCCTCCTGGTGGGCCATCCACTCACCAGATGTCTGAGCCCTCGCTCACAGGATTCTGTTCAATGATCTCTGGGGACACGAATTCGGGTGAGCCATACTTGCTGTACTGTGGCTCTGAAGGGGTGATCTTTTGGGCAAAGCCAAAGTCACAGATCTTGATGTCTTCCCGAGCTGGGTGCACCATAAGGATGTTGGGGGGCTGTCAGACAGAGTTGGGAAGTGGTTCAAGGCTACACTTCATGACAAAGGTAACTCCTACCATGTGGGCCTAGGACAGCACTGAAGAGTTCTTGAAGCTAGTAAAGGGCAGTGGGGAGTCCCAGGACCGAGTGGGCATCACATCTACTCCATGAGAGCCAAACCCTACCCGAGGGCTGGAAGCAGGGAGTTCCTTGTCCTTAGTAGAACCCAAAAACAGGGCTGGCTCCCAGCTGTGCCCACCCTGAGTTCTGGAAGAGCCGTGAATGCAATACCTTTATGTCCAGGTGGAGGATACCATGGCTGTGCAAATAGTGTAGGCCTTCCACCAGCTGCTGGATATAGACTTTGACCTGTGGTAAAGGCTGGGTTCAGTTTGAAAACAAGCCCCCAAGAGGCTGGCTCAGGAACCTCCTGAAGGCCTGATCCAGATGAGGGACTACCCTCAAATACCTTCTAAAGGCCTAGAGCAGGTGAGGGACCAGCCTCAGGTACCTCCTGGAGGCCTGGCCCAAGTGAGGGACCAGCCTCAGGTACCTCATGAAGGCCTAGTCCAGTTGAGGAGCCAGCTTCAGGAACCTCCTGAAGACCTGATCCAAATGAGGGGCCAGCCTGCGGTACCTCCTGTAGGCCTGACTCAGCCTCAGGTATCTCCTGAAGGCCTGGCCCTGGTGAGGGACCAGCCACAGGTATCTCCTGAAGGCCTGACCCAGGTGAGGGGCCAGCCATAGGTACCTCCTGAAGTCCTGACCCAGGTGAGGGGCCAGCCTCAGATAACTCTTGAAGGCTTGGCCCAGGTGTGGGACTACCCTCTAATATCTCCTGAAGGCCTGACCCAGGTGAGGGGCCTGCCTCAGGTACCTCCTGAAGGCCTGGCCCAGGTGAGGAGCCAGCCTCAGGTACCTCCTGAAGACCTGATCCAAATGAGGGGCCAGCCTGAGGTACCTCCTGAAGGCTTGGCCCAACTGAGAGGCCAGCTTCAGGTACTTCCTGAAGGCCTGGCCCCGGTGAGGGACCAGCCTCTGGTATCTCCTGAAGGCCTGACCCAGGTGAGGGGCCAGCCTCAGGTACCTCCTGAAGGTCTGGCCCAAGTGAGGGACCAGCCTCAGGTACCTCCTGAAGGCCTGGTCCAGTTGAGGAGCCAGCCTCAGGTACCTCCTGAAGACCTGATCCAAATGAGGGGCCAGCCTGCGGTACCTCCTGTAGGCCTGACCCAGGTGTGGACCCAGCCTCAGGTACCTCCTGAAGGCCTGGCCCTGGTGAGGGACCAGCCTCAGGTATCTCCTGAAGGCCTGACCCAGGTGAGGGGCCAGCCTCAGGTACCTCCTGAAGACCTGATCTAAATGAAGGTACCCTCTGAAGTCTTGGCCCAACTGAGAGGCCAGCTTCAGGTACTTCCTGAAGACCTGGCTCAGGTAAAGGGCCAGCCTCAGCCTCTTCCTCTATTTCATCTGTGCTTGCTTCGAACATCAAGCCTTCCTCCTCTTAATTCAGGTCAGGTGACCTTCAAAGTCACAGGTCAGGAGCCTATGAGCCCCAGGGCTGGGGGTTTCCCAAAGGTGGGCTGAGCCTAAATAGGCAGGATACAGCAGTCTGTTTAAATGAGGGGCAGATATCACTAGTACAGCTGTTCCCCTATGGTCAGGAGGGGTGGGAGAGGCTGGTTATACCTGGCTACCTTGGAAGCTACAAGAGACTCAAGTCAAAAGAGGCTGTGTCTGGGGACTGGAATGTGGGGCTCTGACTCTAGGGACACACTCAGGGAAGGAGAAGGTAGAGATTACCTCGGCTTCAGTCACGACACCCTTCTTGAAGAGTCGATCCAGCAGCTCCTCAGATGAGCACCTGGGTTTAGTCAAGGAAAAGCTGCACCTGATGAGAGCCGTCTGACTCCCAGGCCTGTGCTCACAGAACGGTACCCAGACCTCCCGTGAGCCAGAGCTAGAGGTGCTGGTATTCTGATGAAGGAGAGTGAAACGAAGACCTCCTGGGTCCCAGATGGGTCACATCCCTGAGAAAGGGGCCTTCAGAAAGACCCTCTGGTGAGTGGGGCTGTGAGCAGCAGCCTCATGGAACTGGGGCACCCTCGCATCTCTGCAGAGCCTGCTCCACGCAGCCCTTCACCAGGATCCTAAGACACAACTGCAGGAGTGATGGAGCAGCCAGGATGTGAAATAAGTAGGAGCCCCAAACACGCCCCCATGGGTGTGACAGAGGCCAAGAGGTCACCTCTGAGAGGGGTCCCAGACCACCCTCGCTAAGTATCAAGACTGTGACCCACAGAAAGAAAAGATCTCATGTTCAAAACCCCAATCATGCCACTTCTAGTTGTAGGCACAGGAGCTGCTGTCACACACAGCCACAGCGGCAGGAACAGGATGCTCAGATGTGGGGCTAGTACTTGTCACGATAGCACCAAGGTCCAGGTGCCCCCACACTCAGCAGCTCCAGCCCCACTCTGGGACCTGATGCCTTTTGAACTCTCGGGGGGGGGTTTGGGGGAGTTCAGGTGCAGGATACAGTTCCAAGATAAGAATGAGGGTCTTCCGGGTTTCAAATTGATCCAGAAGCCCAGTGACCAGTGGGTGGCTGAGTGTAGCCAAGATGTCTCGTTCCTGGTATGCCTGGGCCCGAGTTTTGCTCCGCAGGGGGATGAACTTGGCGGCACAGGACATCTTGTTTCCTTTGTGCTGAACCCTTTTCACGAACCCAAACACACCCCTGGGGTGAAGAAAGAGAGAGGAGACCCATGGTAGGTACCATGCTGAGAGTGTCCTGGGAAGGACTGGAAGACTGTGCAGCAGGTGAGGAAGGGATACCTCCCAATCTCTTCTTGAACCTCGTAGAAGGAATGCAGTTTTCTCCGATAGACTTGCTTTTCGGTATCTAGCTTGTCCCCTGCAGTCAAAGCACAGGACATGGACAGTATAGGCAGCCATGAATTGACCCCACTGCTCTCCCAATGCAATGACAAGTACTGCCCCCTGGTCTCTGTAGCCTGCCCTGGGAAGGCCTTAACAGAGCCAGCCAACTCACCCCCGTGGACCAGCAGCTCTGCCTTGCAGAGCACCTGTCCACCTGCGTTATGGGCAACACATGTGTAGACACCGGCATCGTGTGGAGCCACGTCAGTCAACACCAAGGAATATGTTGTTCCATCTTGCCGCTGGCTCAGCCGGGCACTGGTCGTCAGCTGGGTGCTGTCCTGGACAGACAGGAGACAACCTGGGCTACCATCAGCCTATCCTGGGATATGCCAGCACCTAGACTCCCACACCCTTCCCAGAGCAGTACTTCCAATACCCGCTGTGTGCCCAGACCCAGGTGCAAGCCAGAAGTGGGATGGGGAGGTATTGGATAGGGCTGCAGGGTGGGGCTATGGAATGGGGGTTATGGATTGCATGGTGGGGTGCATGAGCCCCCTTCCATACGCCCACATGGTCTCATGCATACATGCACCCGTGCCCTCCAGCTCCCGAAGCCTGTCTCCTCCCCCTGCTGCCTTGGCCTACTCCTACCTTGTACCAGGTCACTATGGGTGGTGGGATGCCTTCAATGACAGCATCAAACTGTGCTATGTCCCCTACTTGTACCTGCACATCCTCAATAGTGACCTGCATGGATGGGGCCCCTGGGAGAGGAGGGAAGAGAACATGTATGGAGCGACCCTCGCACTTCATAGCCCTAGGCACACAGCCAACCGTGTATATCTCTGGTCAGTAAAGTCTTGATTTATGTCCCTTGAACCAGAAAGTCCACCTCCTTCCCTGATGACCACAACTTCACTGTCTAGGCTCCTAGTAGTTCTAAAGTGCTTCCTTCCATGTGGCCCCTGTTCTTCCTGCTTTAACTTCCGCTGGCCAAGCAATCACAAGGACATCAAGCCAAAGCAGGCAGAGCGCTAATAGCCACTCCCAAGTATAGAGCCTGCAGGTACCATATCTTCCCAGAGGGTTCTGGACCCTCCAAGGGGACACAGGAAGAAGAGATGGGGAAACCTGGACTAAAGCATGCCATGTGACTTAATCAGGCTCTCATAAAATGGCCCCTGAGTACCCACCACAGGTGTGTACCCCATGCGGGTGGCCCACTTCCATACTTGTGACACCTGTGTCAGGAGCTTGGCACACGTAGGTCCTCTGTGTGGTCTCCATGATGACTTGGCTGTGCACATCCAAGAGCAGCTGCCCGGTGCCTGCACCTGGCCAGGCTGTTCCCTCCACCCTGGAGTCAAGACAGGGTGGTCTCTGCTCACTGAAGTACTCTGACTCTGCACCTCTCAGAGACCTGAGCCCCAGGAGAGAATGAGGACCTCACCGTCCCTACTTATGGGGTTAGATGTGTGCATAGAGACCCCCCCCCCCGCAGCTTCTCTCCAAGACCTTGTACTCTAGGGTTGGTCCTGCTTCTCTCCCCTGCCCACCAGCTTGGGTTGGGGCCTGTAAGAAGTGTGTTAGAGAGCTTTAAGTCTGCCCTGTTAACTCTTCAAGGCCATGAGGCCAGAGCAAGTGGGTTCTGCACTGCCCAGCCCGAGGGTGTCCCTTGGAGGGCAGCTCCACACATGACCCATCTGGCTCAGGAGATTACCGAATGGGTACAGTCCATCCCTGGGACCCAGAACTTGTCGTCTCCTGCTCCAGGCCCTTGTGTGTGCCAGGCTGTGAGACCTCTGGAAGTTCACCTGGTAGAAAGTAGGAAGCTTGGTGAGCTGAATCCTGGCTGGCTTGGGGAGGACATCCTTTAACAAGCACGGGTTCCCATATTGGCCAGTGTGGGGTCGATTGCAGAATCAAGAGCAGCTCCAGTCCTGACCTCCACAATCTAGTACTGTACGCTGGCTGTCTTGCTGAAGCCAGATTTGAGACTTCCCCAGTTCCCCACCAGGGACTGGTCTTCTAGTCCACCAGCCAGACTAGCATTGGGTTTGTAGTTATGCCCTCTAGGACCTGTACGTCCAGGCAGGCTGAAGTTATGGTGGAATGGCAGCAGGACACAGGTGGCAGCGTGGGACTGAGTGGACAGATGGCACATCTGGGGAAACTGAAACTCCAGATAGAAGTGAGCACATCTGGGTCCCTTGTACATGCACAGGTCAACTGGGTGGGCCCAGTGCACAGATTGGGAAACTGAGGTCAAGTTAAGGATGAGCCATGACCAGGCAAAGTACATGATGACACATAAAACCATAAGGATACCAAGGTGCCCCAGAGCTCTGCAAGTTTGTAACCATGGAATAGGCAATCAAGGTGATCCTTTGGATCACGTGGCCAGGGATGGGGTGGGGTTAGCAAAGGAGAAGAAGAAACTTTGCAGTCAGCTCCCTGATGGACCTTACCAGGTGTGCCTGAAGCTGTGCCTGGGATCTGGGACGCAGCCTCTTCCAATGCAGGAGGCTCGCTTTGTCTGGTATTCGGGGGATCCCTTGGGGAGGGGCTGAGGGCTTCTGAGCCCAGCAGCCTCCAAAGGACAGAAGCAGCTTGTTGGTCAACTCCGTCCTGGGTGGAGTAGGCAGAGCCCTCCACGGAGGTGTCTATGGACAGGAGGGTTGGAACACAAAGTAAGTATGGACTGCACAGGCTCTGCGTGCCCACCCTGGTTCTCAGAGACCGCCCTCCCTCTTCCACCTCACGTGCTGCTGCTGTCCCTTGCTTAGGGAGCCACCTGGCCGGGGAGGTTCGGGAGGATAGGGCCCACTGAGGAGCTTTGAGCCCAGGGCCGCTGCCTACAGGGCCACTGCTGCCCCCTCCCCCCACCCCCAAATCCATGTACACCCCAGGGCCACCCTCCTCGAAACTACAGGGAAAACACATCTTCAGAAAGCCACCATCTTCAGTGTGCCTCCAATCCCACACTCCTTCCATCCAGCCCTGGCTCCCCTCAGGGCTGGCTCTAGACCCCCAATCTTAGACTGGTGCACATTAAGGGCCAGGGGAACCGTAGGATCGGGTGTTCAGGAACCATGACCTTATTTCACCTCCTGGGGCAGCTCATGCCTCACCCCATGTGCCTGACAGCCACACCTAAATGCTCCAAACCCAGTCCAGGCCTGAGTCCTTACCCAAATCCTAGTAAGCCACCCCTGGCACACCTTTAAACCTCTCCTGGGTGTGGCTCCTGTTCTTTTCCCCTGTGCCTCCTTTCAGGCCTGGATATCTATGTGAGGGCCCAACACACATGCCCCAGGACTGCTCTTTTGCCAATAAACCCCCTCCCTGCCCAGACCCTCCTTAGTACTTGGGGATGAGGCATCTTTGACATCCCTAGACAAAACCTGCACAGGCTTTTCTCAAGCCCAACAGGCCAGAAGCACCCTTAGAACAGGCCTCAGGGATAGAGGATTCCCAGGGCACCCCTCACAGACAAGTGCTAGAATCCTGAGTCGTCATCTCTGCAGATGGTGAGATTGACCCCTATACGCCAAGAGCTTAGGACACAATGGTCACCCACTCTCACTCCTGATTCCCCATTCGTCCTACAATGGCCTCAGCTATCCAGGGATTAGGAAGGTCTGCTCAGCCCCGGAAGGCCAAAAGTGACTGTGATGGCTGCCCTGCTTAAACTGTGAGTCCCAAGGACCAGCTCTATAGACAGTCAAGGATCAGTTCAAATCCTGTCCCTAATCTACCTGTTAAGGTTTGTATATCCTCCGCCCACGGAGTGGCACTATTAGAAGGTGTGGCCTTGTTGGAGTAGGTGTGTCACTGTGGGTATGGGCTTTTAAGACCCTCATCCTAGCTGCCTGGATGCCAGTATTCTGCTGGCAGCCTTCAGATGAAGATGTAGCACTCTCAGCTCCTCTTGCACCATGCCTGCCTGGATGCTTTGATAATCCCTCCTTGAGAATAATAGACTGAACCTCTGAACCTATAAGTCAGCTCCAATTAAATGTTACCTTGGTCATGGTGTCAGTTCACACCAGTAAAACCCTAAGACACTAACCATGAACCATGAACGTCAAGGTAGGCTGGGACCTGCATGTATTTCATCAGGGCACATAGGTAATCAACCACTCTAGAGGCCTATGTGGCCTGAGATGTGACCTTGAAGAAATGAGAGTAGGTGTAGCAGGTAGCTACAAGAGGAGAGGACCCTGAGCTTCTGGGTGAACAAGCAAGAAAGAGCAGAGAGGAGGGTCAGGGATTTGATTTATTGTTCTCATCAGGGCAATGACCAGGGATTTCCCCCCACCCTACAGCCATGTCCGCCACAGAGGTGGTCCTGAATTGCTGCAGAGCTGATGACAGGTCAACACATGTCTTAAGACCCTCAATGAGGATATGTCTCAGGGTAAACACCAAGTCCACATCTTGTTTCTAGAGCCCCCACAGGGCCTGAAAGGTGGAGTCCAAAGTCGGCGTCTCCTGGCCAGGGCTGTTCTGAAATGACATCAGCGTACTCCAACTCTGCAGGTACTTAGGTACTTCCCCCATCCTCCCGGCAGAGAACAGGTCCAGTGAGGTAGACAGGACCGGGCAGGAAAGCAAGGAAGGCTCGATCCTAGGCTGGAGAAGAACAGGGGTAGGTGGTTTCCGAGGTAAGCCGTGGGTTCCAGGATTGATGCTGGTACCTGGCACAGTCCGAGGTTCTGGACCACTTGCCTTACCTTGTCTCCAATGTGTGGCATCAGCCCTGGGAGGGGCCTGGGGCCTCGCCACCATCTGGGTCAATATGCAGAGTGACTGTCTCTCCTACGGCCCCAAAGCTGACTGTCTGGGTGGAGACCTCTGTCTTGAAGCTTCCATGGCTACCATCTACAGAACTCTGGACGTGGGTATGGAAGGAACTTGTCCAAGGGGCGGCACTCACTGGACCTGACCAGGCCTCACGCAAAAGGAAAGAGACGCTCTCAGGGCTGTGGACCTGGGTGCCTGGCCTGAAGAAACTGGGGGTGGCACCGGTGCCTAAAGGACGCCCCACATTGAGCAGGACAGGTTGCCCCACAGTGGGCTCGCTGATCTCTCTCTGGAGCACGGAGACTTCACAGGGAGGTTCATCAGGGGTGCTGGGGGTGGGGTCTCCACAGCCAAAAGTCTCTCCTTCCTGGGGTACATAATCTTCCAGGTCAGCCAATGTCAGTACCCGGCCATTGTGTGTGAGGATTTTGGGGTCACGGCCCTGAAGGCTGTCTGTGTCCTGTGGCTCTTCCATCAGGAAGGTATTCTCATCTCCGTCACTGCATTCTTCTTCCTTTTCAATATTCTCTTCCTTCTGGAAGGCTCTGACCTGCTCTGTCTCGGGGCTAGCAGCTACCCAGTCCACATTGCCCACTGAGTCCACTTGGAAGACGAAAGGTTCACCAACATGGACCGCAGTGGGACCCCAGGTCCGGGCTTCCTGGTACACACTCTTGTTGTTGGAGTTGTTGGCATTTGGGTCCCTACCAGGGATCCCTCCAGGCAGTGTGAAGAGGATTCCCTCTCCACGGCTGGTCATCTCACGGACAGGAGATGCACCCCGAGACCCTGTCTTCTTCACTCGGACTTCAATGGTTTCTTCCACCTCTAACCACTTGGGCTGGGACTGCGAAGCTGGAGTGTGGACCTCCGCTTCTGTCACATACAACGCAGGCACCGGGGTTTTCCTGCTTTGTTCTACTTCAAGCCTCCGGGATGGGCTGGTCCCTGGTGGGTACAGCCTCTCGGGGGCCAACAGCCCTGATCTCCGTGGACTGGCAGAGCGACGGGAAGGCGAACGGGAGGGAGACTTGCCTGGGGACTGTCGTCGGCCACGAGGACTTTTCACTACAGTGGTGATGGTCTCCTCTCTGGTAGGGGGAGAGGGCCCAAGAAGAGATGGCCAAGAGACCCACAACCTCACCCAACATAGTGCCATCAGCATATGTCAGAGCCCAAGTTAGTGTGTGTGTCAGTGAGCAGAGGATAAGACAGCACAAACTCCTACACATGCACTTGAGGCCAACCTGCATTACCCTAGCTAAGAAAATAAAACAGAAAACCAAAGAAACAAAGCACAAAGAGGTTCAGGCCTGGGTATGTGATCTTAAGAGTTCTAGGTGCTTTCTAACACAAAGTGAGTTGTGCTTTGCAACGCTCCTTGTGCTGGTCCCCATCTGCTCCACCCACTGAGCAGGCTTTGTGCTTTGTCCATAGGGATTGTGCCAGGCCATCTCTCAGTGCTGGAAGCTCCTCAGTTAATAGGGACTGGTGGCTAGCTGGTGCAGCGGCCACACGTACAATCCCAAGCTCAGGGTGCAGCTGGCTCTGACCTGCAGCCCAACTTCCTGGTTTCTGGGTTTGAGAGGATGGTTAAAGCCCCACCAGGCTAAGAAGTATACCTGAACTGGCTTAGCTCTAGAATTTGCTGGGCTGCCACAGGTCTTCTGACTTCTCCCATGCCCTGTCTCCTGCCTGAGTTCCACCCTTCCAAAAATGGGAGTCAGAGCAACAGGAGGAAGCAGAACTCGGGCACCAGGGTGAGTGGCAGGCAGTGGCTAGGACTTTGTAAGATTTGAGTCTGGGCTCAGTTGCATCTTGCTCCCAGCAGAGGGATGGATAGAAAAATGGCAAGAGCGAGAATCTTCCCAGAGCTATATCACAAATCCTGGCTATCTGGGGTCTCCCCAGGCACCAGGGACCCTGGTCTTGATGGGCCAAAGTGTCTTATAATACTGATCCCCACATAGCAGGTATGGATAACCATGTATGCAAAACTCCAGCGTGGGGGCCTTTCCAAGACTAGGGTGGTGATCATAGGCTGGGTGGCATGGTAGGAGCAGCCCATCTTAGAAGGGGAGAGGTGGATGAGATGGTCTCCATGCTTATCAGAGCTTCCCCTTTCCCATTTTCCAAATGCAAGGGCTAGGCTTGGGGACACAAAGCCCCTGGGCTATGACACCACCACTGTAACATCATTTACTTTGGATCCAATGAATAAAAACTGGATCACATTCAAGATTTGCTTTCCACTGCAGTAAACATATTTAAATACTGCGTTGGGCAGCGCAGGTTACAGAATGGGAATCCATTGCTGCAGGAAGCCCCATCTCCAACAGTCCCTAAACTTTTTTTTTTTCCCTGAGATAGGGTTTCTCTGTATAGCCCGGAGCTCACTTTGTAGACCAGGCTGGCCTTGAACTCAGAAATCCACCTGCCTCTGCCTCCTGAGTGCTGGGATTAAAGGCGTGCGCCACCATGCCCGGCTCTTAGACTCTTAGTCACTAAAAGGCAGAAGTCTGTCTTGAGCCCATTAAGGGAAATGGCTTTCCTTGCCAGTTCTCTCCAATTGTGGGAAAGCTACCACCCTGGTGAGTCACTATGGGGTGTGTAGAATCTTGCCACCCTGTGCAGTGTGCTCTGGGGCCTAGAAGGGAGCTGTGGTGTGTGGAGGTTTCATGGATGGTGCGAAGTGGCTGAGAGTGCAAGAACCAAGAACCGGCAAGGTGCTGATGACCCATAGGGGGAGTGAGGGTTGTGTGCACAGGCAGGCAGGCAGGCAGGCAGGCAGGCAGACAGGCAGCAAGGACACCAGGCTAGCAAGGTGAGGGGGTTAGTAGCATGCATGGGCACGACAGTCAGAGGAAGATTAGAGTCACGCCTGCACTTACATGATGACGGTTTTCTTGGGGACTTTTGTCTCCTGCTCAGTGACTACAAAGAAAACAGTCGGAACAGCAACCGTTACAGACTAGCAGCGCTTGGGGAGCGAGCTATCTGAGTGGTGTTGGTAACATAGCAACCTGCTTGCATGGTCTGGTCTGCCTGTCTGTGGGCTTCTGGGGAGACCTTGGCTGTTGGGGGAATCCAGTTCCTTCATCTGTGAAATGGGAGCAGTACCTGTCCTATGGGTGTCAACCTTGCATGTCACATGAAGAAAGTACCTAGTGTTCTTAGGATACCACATGCCTTTAGGGTACCATAGGGGCTGGGGGTGGAGTGAAGTCTGCCTCTGCACAGAACCCTCACTCTCTACTCAGTCCATGGCCCACAAAGTCCTGTGAAGGTATCATATATAGGACCCCATTTCTCAGACATGGAATCTGAGCCCAGAGAGGGAAAGGGAGGACCTGGAGCTGCACAGCAAGCCAGCAGCCTCACAAAGGCTAGGCTAAGCTGGCTGATCCTCTTCTACAAAAATAAATCATAAAGACTAAGAAGGGAGTGGACCCTGGAGTTCCAAATATGGCACTCACAGTGGAGGACTCCCACCGATACCTTTCTAGAAACAGTGTAGACAGGGCCACAGCATTGGAAGGGGATCTGTCTCTCCCAAGGGAGACAACTCCAGTATGTCTCTGCCCCATAGCCAGTAAATGGGTCCTGCAGCTCCCACCTAGTATATGGGGCTCTAGGTTCAGAAACAAGTGAGTCTATCTCTATCCAACCCAGCGAGAGGGCTCTTCCCCTATAGTACCCTCAGGTTCTATCTCAGATGTATCCCAGTAGGCAGACTGTAGGCTCCCTGTACCCTCACATCTCAGCAGCCTTCCTTACAATCTTGGGAGTGACAGACTGCCCATGACTGTAGCCTGGGACACTAACTCATGACTCCTGGTTTGCTGCAAGGCCACAGAGAGGAGGGTAACAGAGACGCTGAGTTAAAGTACCATCAGTGTCTGTACCCTATGTGCTTATATATAGCACATACATGCATATGTCTTGCACACAGGCACATATATGCTTATATATGTATATATGTGTACTTGTACACACATGCATACATGTGTGCATGTATGCATTGTGTGCATGCACATGTGTATAGGCGTGTGTGTGTGTGTGTGTGTGTGTGTGTGTGTGTGTGTGTGTGTAGGTTTCCTCTAATGGGAAGGGATCCCACAGCAAGAGTCTGGGATCTAGCCACAGAGCTCCGTGTCCCTCACCAGCTCGAGCACCTTTCCCCTTCCCTAACATATCCCACTTCACTACTCTCAAGGGTAGTGGGCACAACATCTCTGAGAACTGTCCTGGTTCTTTTGCTCACAGCCCAGCTTTGGGCCTGGATGTAACTGGCAGCCACAGGCAGGCTGCAACTGTGCAAAGCAGGGCTGCCAGCCTGATGCGGGACGAAGCAAGAGGGCAGCAACACCCACAGAGTTCTGTCAGGCCATTCTGGCTGCAGAGCCACGGGGTTAACAAAAGCAGGATGGAGGTTAGGAAGCAGGTTGGCAGGACTCCGGCTCCAGGGTCTTCTGGGACCAGCCTTCTTGTCTCCCCAAGACACTGATACACATCCAAACACAGAGAGTCCCAACGGCCTGCTCTTCCATACTGGCACCCCTCTTCTGTCCCAGAAAAAGACTCATCATGGCCACAAGTAAATGAATATATAGGCTGTTCTTGTGCACAATGGGATTTGCACAAGACAGGAGGTGCACAGGCGGTAGACATTCTGGTGCCGGTGGCGGCTGACGAAAGTACGCATGGTGCTACAGTTACCAGGTTGTGGTCAGACACTGTGTGTGGGAAATCACTGATTTCCAAGAGCTTGTCCAAGGTGGATTGAGGAGAAGCAAAGACATTTGCTTATCATCAAAGGGCATCTCTGAGAGGACAGTGGAGGACATCACAGGTCCTCTGACTGGCTCAGTTCTGAGAGGGTCTAAAAAAACAGGACCACAAAATGGCAGGAACTGATTCCAGTGGCCAAGGGACCGCACGATCCTGCTTTCAGTACTCGAAGATATATATTGCACCCCTTCTACTGCGGAAGTTGTGGCTCACTTGGCGGTGTTCTGGTCTCTGTTTACATACACCCCCACCCCCAGGTTGTGAGGTTCTCCAGTATCTGGGAGCTCCTTCCAGATGGGAGAGCACTAGGTGGCCCCTCCCATCCTGACTGTCCATGCAAGTGTCATAACTCTCCTTACGTAGCCATTTCCTCCAAATCAAAGCGTTCCCTCTTGGAGGGAGGTTCATAAAGACTCAAGAAATCAACAAAATTCACAAGGTGCTGTTCTGCTCCCAGGTTACCTAGGCAGTAACAACTGCTGGGGAGGGGAGACTTTGACCAGCAGAATTGCTGCCTGGTTCTTCTGAGAGTTTCCAGGACATGTCACTTAGACTCCTCGCTCTTGCTGAAGCAAGCTTCCAGTCATACCTGCATCTGTGTCCCGAGGGCAGTAACTCCAGTACTCTCACTGGTTCTCTAAGCTAGACTTGGATAGGGCTATGCTTTAGTCTGTCATCAGTACCACTTCTGGGATAAACAGACGAAGTCACACAATATTAGTGGTACCTGCACAGGGGCCAAGAGAATCAAAGATACTAAGTGGTCGCGTGGATTCTGTGATGGGAGCTGACATAACGCAACTCGGGCTCCATCCCGCTTAGGGCTGTCAAAGGTGGGGTGATGCCTAGGGGTCCTGCAGTGGGGCACAGCACCTCAGTATGGAGGGATCAGATGGCTCATGGAACATGTCTGTGAATTATGGAACACTAGATAGTATAGCACCTCCCATCCGTGCTTGATGGAGCAACAGAAGTGACGTGATCTTTCTCTAATGGCTGTTTATAGTGCTCCTCTTTTTGTACAGCCCTTGGCACTTAGAATGGATGATGGTTGGACTTCAGGGAACCCACCCACCCTCTGTAAAGAAAAGGTTTCATCATATAATGCTGAGCCCTGAGGAGAGCCTCACAGATGTGTTAAAGCAGTGACAGACAGAGTTCGGATGAAAGTGCCTACAGTGTGCACAGGGGAGACACTAGTAGAATCATATGATCCTTGGCTAAAAATCCCAGTGCCAGAGGTGGACTGCCTCTCTACAAGTTGTGATCTCTGGACTCCCCCCCTCACCCTCAGCCCCCCAGGCCTTACAAACCATAGAGGCTGCAGTCACTGTTGCATATCAAGACTAAATAAAGTTCCTGTTGCTGAAGCTGTCCCTCTTTGTTGGCTAGTGCCAGCAGTCCCTCTGGGACCACTGGTGAGAAGTGTCATGAACAGCCCTCATCAGCTCTGAATGGCTCTGTGTACACAATACTAATATGTCAAGCAAGATGTGCTTGTTGGTACAATTGTGGCGTGACTGTTATGGGGACAGCCATCTACTTTCCTATAGATTTAAAGTCTGCTCCAGGAGAGGGGGTTCCCATACGGTTGAGCAAGGAAGGGCAAGAGCCTGTGGTCCCATGGCAACTATTATTTTGTTCTCCGGCTGTGATGTTCTTGTCAAATCGCCTTCTAAACATTTACATCTACACGCATCCCTTGCAGCTGCCACCGGCTTTGGTCAGTCGTAGAGAAAAACTTATTTTTTTCCAAATGAATTTTTTTCCAGTGAGGGATGTGCTATATAGAGACCCATATTCCATTAGCTCCTGAAACCAAATAACTGTTTCTCTCCTACACTTAGCCATGGATGGAAGAAAATGATCAGATGCCTCTACTGTCCCTTCCAAGACTTGGGGAATATCCAAAAAGGGGGTCAAGAGGAAGGTGTGGGATACTATATGGCTATGCCTTCCAAACTGAATCATGCCTTTAACGAGGGAAACTCATAAAGACACAGGAAGTGAACAAAATTTACAAAGCTCAGAAAGTAATGTCATATAAGTAGTAGCCATTACTAAGTCAACCCACAGAGCTGCTTACAAGTGTGTGGAATGGGTGACATGCTCCAGAGATGTAGCTTTCAAGATTTGTCACCCATGCTGGGGTGGACCAGAGTGAAACAGCTGCCTTTGACTTATCCGTGTGTCTGTAAGTCCAGCCCTCACCTATACTTCTAATCCCAACAAACTCATCAGTTTACCAAGACTTGTGTAAAATTCTTTCTATTTACTGATTCCCTATTGTCTGTCACTGATGGCCTATCTAAAATGAACAGACATTTGTAGAATTCTCTCTACTACTGGTTCCCTATTGTCTGTCCCTGATGGCCTATCTAAAATGAACAGACATTTGCAGAATTCCTTCTCTTACTGATCCCGTATTGTCTGTCACTGATAGCAGACAATATCTAAAACGAACAGACCTTTGCTCACAACTTCCAGGATAAGTAACAAAACTTGACTTCTGTCCGTGGTCAGGCTTGTTTACGTTGTCTTAAATATTTGTTTTGATTTTGTGCCTGTACATGTGAGCACTGACACTCCCTGAGACAAGACAGGGTCGGATACCCAGAGCTAGATTTACAGGCAGTTGTGAGCTGCCTGATTTGGATACTGGGAACTGAACTCGGGTTCTCTGCAAGAGCAGCATATGCTCTTAACCACTTAGTTATCTCTCTAGCTCCTAGTGAGGTTTATTTTATAGCTTGTTTCTACCCCCACACTGGTACCCCAGGAAGAACCCTGGACCAAGACGAGGACTTCACTGGGTATTGTGCCTCTCGTGGGGATTCTTTCGCAGTCTTCTGCATCAGTGTGGACCCCTCGCCCACTCCTGCTGCCACTCGCACAGAACCTCCATGAGCACTTCCAGTGAAGCTGATGTAAGCCCTGCTATGTACTTTCTGCAGACACAGTAATTGAGTAGGTCTATGGGAGCCCCATTATCCAGGGCAACGCCCAGCTCTCATGCTGGGTTCATGGCCTTCAGTGTGCTTGCAGCTGCATACATGGCCCTGCAGCTGCCTCCTCTGACCTCCTCGACTTTCAGCCTCCCAACTATCAGTCTCCATCATTCCCCACCCTGAGATGCTAGCCCCCTCCCCCTAGAAACAGGGACAATAGTTTCAATTCCACCAGGCTCATTCCAGACCAGTGGAGGCTCCAGCCGAGGGCTAAAAACTCATGAGTCACTGAGACATCACAGACACAGAACCTACCTTCTACAGCAGCCACAATCTGTTCCCGGTGGTGCTGGTCCCGGGCACGCAGTGCAGGGCTCTGCATGTATAGTTCTCCACCACCACGTGTTGAGCCCAACCGGTTCACCAACTGCCAAAGGGACAGCAGAGGCCCACTAGAAGACAGGCTCCTCAAGGAATATGGACCCTCAAACAAGTCTAGTCCACCTTGATGGTCTAACATGGGGCCACTACCCTGAATATGTTTTATAGGGGAAAGGGCTCCTAGCCCAGCCAGAGGCTCCCCTAGAGACTCTTAATATGGCAACAGCTCTCTCCCTCCCCTGGCCAGGATGTGGCTGTCCTGCTGAAGAGAGGAGGGCGTGAGCACCTGAAATATTAGAAATCTGGAACTGGAGTCAGCTATATCTGATTTAAGTCACTACACGGCCCCTGGCATCTGTGCAATCAAAACTAGAGTTAACTTGAATATCCTTTCTTCCAGGATGTCGTAGGAACATCAAGTGCCTTAGGGCCACAGTCAAAGCCATACTGAGGAGGCTCACTCACTTCCAGACAAGGGCTCTATTAAGGGCTGTACACAGTATGCAGACTGCTTTCCACCTCAAATCTGAGGACGAGGAGCACAGAGACGGAGGTTAGCTTGCATGGGCAAGGCAGAGCTCTGCCCTGTGCAATACTAGGTAAACAGCACTACGTTCTTTACATTAGCGACTGACAGCAGAGGTCAGCACTGGGTCCCCTCCAACTGGCAGATGCTAAACATCATCTTGAAATGGTAGGGACAATGGCAAGGGGACAAGATAACAGAGCCCAGCCTAATGTGAATGGAGAGGCTATAAGGCAGAGGACAGGTGACTGGGGATGGTGGGTGACAGCAGTCTGCTGTCCTCTGGTCAGCCTAGAGCATCTACACCGATACAGTGGAGCCTGGGCTTGATCAGACCCTGGAGGATGGCTATTGTCCTTCACACAGTGCATTACCTCACATTCATAGTGTCCCAGGTCCTCCTTGCTGGCCGCCTGGATCACCAGCACCAGCACACCACTGCGGGGTTCATTCAACATCCGGTACCTGTTGCCCAGGGTTAGCAGGGCACCATCCTTGTACCACCTGGAACCAGCCAGAAAGTTCTGTGAGCCAGTGTTCTGCCGGGGTCATCTCCATGGTACCCTCAAGGTGCCCTGAGCATCCCCAGACAAAGCTACCTGAGCTTAGCTTCCCTGCCAGGCTTCCCCTGATCCGCTATTCTTAGCAAGCTCCCTTCCTGGAAGCCACAGTTGAGCCACGTCTTCCCAGCCACAGAAGACCCTATGTCCACAATCCCATGATACCCACTGGATCAGTGGCCACACACAACCTCCCCAGCTCAGGAGATCATGGTGCTCAGCCCTACCACCCTGGCAGGAGCTGCAGCCCAGGCCTCACCTGATCTGAGGGTACGGGGCTCCTTCCACTGTGCAGGTGATCTGTGCGTCCTCTCCCTCCACAAAGGGCGTGGCCCGGACCTTGTTCACAAACCGTGGGGGCACTGTGGGCAGAAGCAGGCAAGGGCAGGAAGGACTAAAACATGTCTATGATGGAGCTGATGGAGCCCTTGGGTGGGAACTGCCTGCCCTCACTTCCAGTAGTGACTATTCTCTGGGAGTTTCTAGGAGGTCCCGACGAGTCACCCCACCTGCACCACACCCACGGGCTCTACACACCAGCCCTGCCACAGCCTGTATTCTGGGCAGGGTCCATACCACTGACTATGGACTGTGTCTGTCACACTAGATAACCCCCTCTGCTCACCTTGTACTAGAATCTTCCCCAAGGTGCTGGCATTGCCAGCAGCACTGGCTGCAAAACACATGTACTGGCCAGAGTCTACGCCAGTAAGGTTGTCCAAGATGAGGGTGCAGGAGCCATCAGGGTCTTCAATGAGGATGTGGTGTGGGTCCACCTCCACTGGCTTCCCATCTGGAAAGCAAAGGCAAGCTTTCATGAAATACGGTCCCAAAGCCTGATGCCCGAGAATAAAAGGCTAGCTGCAATCTGTCTCTCCACATCTCTTCTCCCAACCCTCCTGCTTCCTCTCCCCTTCCCCTTCCCCTTCCCCTTCCCTTCTTCCCCCGCTCCCCTATCTCTAAGTGTCTCTCCACAAGGGCCCTGACTCAGATAGTTGTCTCTGGCCAACTTCAACATTCTAGCAACAGAGGCTGGTGGGAGGGCCTGAACTGTAGAAGACAATAAACACAACTGCCTTGTGTCAGCTACACCTCAATGACTGCACCCCTTGGGGATCTTACATGGTGACAAATACTTGATGTGAACTCCTCCTCCTTCAATCTCTTCTACCCCCAAAATCTAAAGCCTGCACAAGCAATTCCCTTACACCCCTCCTCCTCTTCCTCCTCTTCCTCCTCTTCTTCCTCTTCCACCTTCCTCCTCTTCCTCCTCTTCCTTTTCCTCATTTTCCTCCTCCTTCTCCCACATCTGACCCCATCCTACAGTCAGCTGTGGCAAGACAAGCACACAGGGTTTCCCCTGAGTGAGAGATCAATCCCAGCAGACAGCTCAGACCTCAGGACCAGGCCTGTCAAAAGGGCCCCGTTCTGAGGCCACAGCCTTCTGCCTTTCCTCTCACAGTTAAAGTTCCAGTTTCCTCAGCCACGAGCAGCCAGAACCACCCACACACACACTCGGGGGGCAAATGTGTGTCCAGCAAAGCTGTCCCAGGTCATCCTTAAGGTAGGCAACTCTTGATCCGTTTTCAGTGCATGAACACACCAGACTCCTATTTCACATGTCATCTCCTCTGTAGACAGGAAATAAATTCTGAAACAATCACTGAAGGTACTACATGGCCTTGTGGTGAGAGATTTGAAGGCTAAAATCTCCCACGAAGTCACCTTATGATGACACCCACCTCAGCACGTCAGGCAAGCCTGCTTCTTTCCTGAGTGAGTGGTGGGGAGGGACAGGTACTTTTCCATAAAGAATCCATAGAGAATCCATTGAGAATCCATTAATATTCAAAACAAGTAAAACTAAACAGATTCACATATCCCGATGGTTCTGGCTGTATCTCTCTGGCACCAGAGGGGCTGGAATCCATCACAGATAGCATGTGGGGATCTTGAGAAGGCATGTCAGCTTCCCAGCTCTGCTGGACACAGATGCCACATGCCAGCCCCACCCAATCTGACACCGAGGGGCTCCCTACGAGGGCCAAGGCCTGTCTTCTACCTGAATGCTCCGTATGTTTGTGTCTCTCCTCTATGGACACACTGTCCCCAGAGGGGACAGATACCATGTATAAAGGTGGCAACACAGGAGGCTATTGTTACCCATCCCAGCCTGCTTGTCCCTTCCAACAGAGACAACACAGAACCCAGGAGGAAAAAGTGTCCAAGGATTTGTGGAGGTGAAGTCATGCTCCGTGCCCTTGTATGACGTCAGGGAGCTGGCTGCAGGAGATGGGTTAGCTCAGTCAGACCAGGAACTGTCCATGTAGCTCCAGTTGATATGCACATTCTTGGTGAGACTAGCAGCTGCTGATGGCCCTGTTAGGATCACCAGATGTGGCTCATTTTCGTCTTGGATAATAAAGACCAAAATTCCTTTGAGTTCACAGAACAAGGTATGTAACATACATCTAAGGCGCCTCTAAGTCTGGACATAGTGCTCCGAATTTCACGACTCTTTGACAGTCCATTTCTGCTGGATCAGCTCTCTTCTGGTTGGTAAGTTGGAAGCATCTGTCTCAAATACCCAGGCTCGAGCTGGGACTCACCAGCAGGGAAGGCTGAGAGACCCAAGATTCAGCATTCTGCTCCCAGCATGGAGTGTCTCTGAACTACATCAACATTCACAATAACAAATCTTTGCCTTTTGAAGTCTCTGACTTCCACAGGATAACCAACACCTTATAGGACTCCTGGACCCTGAGGGCACTGTGTGCCCCACTCATGTCTTCCCTGTGGTTCCAGCCCGTTTGAAGTTGGCCTGAGGGATTCCCAGAGGCCTGCAGCTTGCAGTGGGGTTTCTGAACTCCCCACAGGGAGAGCTTGTTTGAGCTCTGCTATGGTTTCAGGGTGGGTCCCTTGAAGGTTCTTGTGGTGGAAGCTTAGTCTCCAGTATTGATGATACTGAGGTACTCCTCTTAGGCGGAGGGCTTGAGGCAAAGTGAATCAGGCCACTGAGGAAGGTGCCTTGAGAAGTGGTTGATGTTGGTTTCTAGGAGTAACTCCATTTTTCAAGAGTTATTCTGACAGCAGGCCCAGCCCAAGTCCCTCTTGCTTCTTGTCTCCCACAATTGCTCCCTCCATCCACCACGTATCCCCCCCCCCCCATGATGCCTGCTGCCACCCTGCATTGCAGCCAGCCAACAGGAGCCTCCCTGGGTGACACTGTGCTTTTAGGACTTTCAGCCTCCAAACCCTGATATCAAAAGAGATCTCTTTCCTTTCTAAAGAATACAGACGCTGGTACCGAGCAACAGCAAGTGGAAGCTCTAATGTCAGCAGGCTTTTGCCTGGTCCTGGGCAAGGTTTAAGTTTCTCAGAGTCGTCCTTGTGCCATCTGAAGTCTCAGGCACGGAGGCACAGCTTGGGGCCTGGATCTGACCTCTTTCCAACATGGCCACTAGACACATCGTTCTTGAAAATCAACTCTTTGCATGTAGTGGGGCTCTGATGGAAACCAGATGTTCAATTCAGTGATGTCCTACACGTCTCTTCTATGATGAGCCAGTTTGGACTCTGGGACAAGCATGTCGAGCAGTGCGTATCCAAGCCTTCCTCAAAGGAAAGAGATGATTTCCCAACTTTGTTTCCCAACTTGAACAGGTGGCTACCCTCCTAATGTGAGGTGCTCTGCCCTCCTCGTTCATGGGTCTGGACCCATGAATCACTCGTTGTCCAGATAAGCAGAAAGCCAGCAGCACACCAGGCCCTGCAGCTGGGCAGAGATGAGGCTCTCTGTTCAAGGCCATTCTTAAGGCTTTGCCTCTGTTACTGCCTTAGTGACAGTATATTCTTACTGGTCTAACTGTCTGTTCTGCCATGTAAACTGGAGTGGCAGGTTGCGGGGGTCCCTCTTGGGGGGCCACAAAGCATCGATCAAATAAAGATGAACACCTGGTAAACTGAGACCAACTCCGCAGACTACAAGGACTCTTGTATGAAGCCACCACAACACCGCATCACTGGGACCCACCCGCAGCTGGGCAGACACAAAGCTGTGCCATACACTAGACAGAAAGTAACTGAGAGATGCTCCCAAGTTTACAGAGAGCATGGCTGCATCACATGGGGTATCCCCACCTCTACCATGGCAGATGGTCTCAGGAAACCAGCCATTCTTCTTAACATACTGCTTCTGATCAATGAATGTGGCCGTGTGGCCAACAGGAGCCTCACGGTGCCTGTAGTATACATATGCAAACATGTATGTATCTGTGTGTGTGTGTGTGTGTGTGTGTGTGTGTGTGTGTATACATGCTAGTGTGTATCCATGCATGTATGTATGCCCAGTGTATACCTCTGTGTTATATTCATGCATGTGACATGTTTCGGTATGCTCTGGTATAATGTTCATGTTACATATGTGTGCCATGCACATACAAAAAATGTGCAGTGTGTGTGTATGATCTGTTATCCACAGCTGGATGAGTGGGCATGAAGGCACATTTTCAGTCTCAGGACTGGCTCTAGGTACTCTTGGTCACTGTCAAGCTGATCATCTGTCCTCATCCTTACTGAGGGTCTCTCTCTCTCTCTCTCTCTCTCTCTCTCTCTCTCTCTCTCTGGCTGCTTACTGTTCCTCATCTCTCCAGATTCTGGAAGTCAGAGGACCCATGGAGGTCACTAATGCCAATGATATATATGGTATAAGCCATGCTATAAGCTCTAGGCCACAAAGACACCTCACATCAATAGTGTCTGTTGGGTGGGTACCCTGTCCGTTGACAGTGTTGATGTGACTTCAGACTGAGGTTGGCCATGTGAGAAGTCAGACATGGCCACTGCTCCAGACCCAGTCAATAGCCTGAACTGGAAAGCTTGGCCGATCATCCTTGCTACCAACACTGCTCCTCTCTGTATCATGCATGGATGCTGGACTCTGTGGGAGTTGACCCCAGGACTCCACTGGGAGGAATAAATCAAAGCTTTACTCATGACGACTCATGGAATCTGCTCAGCTTAGGCTGGCACCTTCTACTGCAGTAAAACACAACCCTGAACTGAACCCTGAACTGCTGAATTTCAGTGAGTCCATGGAGTGAACGATTTAACTGGAAGAGGCTCCTAGGATTTGGGGCCTGCAGCTGGTGTCACAGAGATGAGAGGACTCTGGGGGTTCCCAAACTTGGCCTCAGAATCATGAGTTTTCTTGGGGACCTCTCAACCCACAGTTGATAACAGGCATACAGGTTCTAGGGAACCCAAACTTGCAGGCAGTGTCGGGGGTGATATCAGTTGGAGACTTGGACCTTTGTCACTCCTCTGTCACAGCTGAGCGAGGTGTGTGTACCATGGCCCTCAATCCCTGCACTGTCCGCAGCCCACCTCGCTCCTCATAGCTTCCCTATGAGACTGCTTGTTGTGCCACATGTGACATGTTGATCAGGCTGCTCCTCAGCCTCATGGCTATTACTTACCCAGGCCCTCATGTCTGCATCTCAGTCATGCAGAGACTTTCAGGTCTGATATCTCAGAGGGCTATCCTGCTTTTTGTCACTGTCCTCTGAGTGGCCACAGCACCACCTAGCTTTTGATTTATTTCTACATCACCTGTCCCCTACCCTACATCATGCTCTTGATCCGATCCTCCTGTCTCCAGCCCCTAATGTACCACTGGCTAGATCTCACATCCTTGAGATTCATCCGTGTTGCCAAGCCAGTGCCCCACAGTAAGGCTGGCCAACCTCATCCCTGGGGTATACCTTTGTACCAGCTGACAATAGGCTTAGGTGTGCCCGTCACTCGGCATGCTAGCTTGACCGTTTCACCCAGCTCGGCTGTACAGTCAGCTAGTTCCTCTTCAAACTCAGGGGGACCTGAGGATACACAAGGGGGTCCCCAATGTTATGTGTGTAGCAGGTCAGTCCTACAGTCTTAATTGCATATACCCTGACAGGTTCCCCCACCCGATGCTAGTAGCCCATGTCCAACAGTGTGGCTGCTACCACCTGGAGTCTGAACTTAGAGGCAAGTGGGGCAGGTTGGAGGCACAGTAGGAAGGGATGGGGACCATGGTGGGAAAGGAGGGGTTTGGGGACATTCCTCTGTAGGTAAAAGCATTTGCTATTCAATCATGACGACCTGAATTTGAATCCCTATCACCCACAGGGGGTCATAGCCTCATGTGCCTTTATCCCTAACACCATAGAGGCAGAGACTGGCAGATCACCAGAGCTCACTGGCAGGCCAACCTCCTCAAAAGAGTAAGCCTCAGATTCAGTGAGAAACCCTGTCTCAAAGAAATAGGCAAAGGGTGAGTGATTGAGCCGGATACCTGATGTCCTCCTCTGGCTCCAGCACATGTTCACAGGCCCATGAAACAACACATACATGTGAACATACATGTGCTCATACATGCATATACCACCAAAATTAATTAATTAATCATAAAAACCCATATGGTTTGGACAATTCTGTTCTGACTGAGGGAGCTGGTCCAGGGTGCAAGATTCTGATACCTTGCAGAATCCAGATGGATGTTCTGAGTTTCGGGTCCTTATGTAGGATCTTCCCACCATGCCCCTAAGTGTCCTCTAAGGGGTAACTTGATTTCCCCATGAGGACATAGTTATTATATCCCACTGTGAGCTGACAGAATAGAGAGTGGAGCCCTTTTCCCCCTCCCCCGCAAAAGCCAACCCCCTTTCATGCCCAGGAAGCAAGGACCAAAGCAGTGCCACTCAACTACTTGAGACTCAGGGTCCTAGCAGCCAGGGTAAGCCCAGCTGGATAAGTAGGGTAAAAATGTCATGTCCCCATCCTGTTGTGAGCACTATGGCCCACAAAAGGACACTCACGCCACACAGGCTGGGCCAGGCGCTGCTGGATGCCACAGATCTCCTTCACCCAGGAGTTTTTGATGATGACGGTCCGTGCCTGCAGCAGGTACTTGCGCACAGAGTCTTCCCGTTCATGCCACACTTCAAAGGCACGGTCATCCCCCTCTACCTGGTCATTCAGGTCAATGCTACTCAGCTGTGAGGAGAATGTGACCACCCTCAGATGATGTGGGACCCAGGCGGGACACACATAGGCTGCCCTGCAACAGTGGCCAAGGGACTGGCCACCAGTACCCACTCCCTAAAGCTTGAGAGGCACATAGGCCTCCACCCACTGCATATCCACTGCTCCTACAGAGAGCCCTCAGCAGCCCCTGCACATACAGACCTTCATCATGTTCCTGAACACATAGCTGAAGGTGTCGGTTCGAGAGTCTCTCCGGGGCTTGCAGATCACCAGGTGGTTTCGGAAGAGGAAGACGTGCCGGTTGTGGCCCTTCCAAGGCATCCGGGCCCCTGGGGCCCCCTCCCACACTATGAAGTGGCCCTGGAAGTGTGAATGGGCTCTGGTTAGCCACGCCTCCCCCGTGGATGCAAGACTGTATACTGACAGCCATGTATCCAGCTTCCCATCAAAGTCATGCAGTCACCCACATGCTACCACTTCCAAAAGCCTCATACAGTGCCACCTCCCCTCCACCCCAGGACCCAACAGCCCCACCTGGCGGATAGGCTCTCCCAGGGCCTCCAGGGTTCCTGGGTAGTTCTCCATGAGAGAAACATGCAGCTTGTTCTCGGCACGCTGAGGCAGGGCAGACACCACAGCATAGGCCTGCTCCAGCAGCGCGCAGTTCTGCCGGTTGCGGGCCTTGTTGCGGATTAGCTCCTGGGGTAAGGACCAAGAGTCATGAATCTGGAATGCTCTGAACCCAGGGACTCCCCCTTCCCCTCCCCAACAGGTGCAGCCTGCACAGATGAGGCTGGAGCATGTCACCTTCAGCAAGGCCTGGTATTTCTGCACCCGTTCCACTGGCTGCTCCAGGTAGTGCTGAAGAGGAGGTGGGGGTGGCTGTGTGGGGTCCTTGGCTGACAGTGTCTCTTCTGCATATTTCTGTAGGAACCAAAACATTGTTTTTGTGCATGAATACATGATCCCTTGATGGCTAGGGTCACCTTGATATGGAGGCTAGGCTTCAGGAGTATCACAGGCACAGCCCTGAAACCCCCCAAGCAAGGCTATGTCCCCTGAGAGCTAAAGAATGATACTAAGGGTGCTGATGCATAGCCCTGCACTGAATGACACTGGGTCACCATGTCACTGGTGGTGGCATAGGGCTTGGGCAGCTTAAATAACAACTGAGGCATACTGAGCTGCAGGAATTCTTATTGCATTTCCCACTAAGCCAGGGCACAGGAAGGCGGTGGGTAGGCAGTGACATAGGCTGGGGAAGATGAACTTGGACTGGCCACATAGACCAGTGCACCTACACCTTATAGCGCATTCAGCAAGAACTGGGGCCCGGGAGCAAGCGGGGCAGGTGGGCTTGAGACAGATGGGAAGCACCTTGTAGAACTCCTGGACTGGGGTGCTGACAACCACTGATTCAGCCTGCACGCGGCCCACCAGGAACTCGAGGTACTTTTCAAAGGCCTCCTGGTTCTTGATGAAGCACATGGCCACATCATCGTCGGTGCCACAGCCCTGCAGCTCCTTCAAGAAGCTGCCACAAAGGGGACAGTGTTAGTACCTCCCGCCATCAACCAGCTCCAGGCCCCCTCCTCAAGAAGAAGGGCCAGGATCCTAATCAGGGCTGAGCACCAGGAAGGAGAGTATGTGTGCAAGAAGTGTGTGCCCATCTGCCCATGCATGAGTAGGCACATACATTATGTGTGCACATTTACAAGAGCATTCATGGGGGGTTGCATACTTATGCAGGTTTTCTAATAGCATGCATGTATATACACATAAGCATGCACAGATGGAGACACATCTGTGTGTAGATGCTATATATGCTCAGTGTAGTGTGGACATCTGTGGTGTGCATGCATCTTGGAACAGGTGTGTACATGTGTGTGCTCGTGTGTACTTGTATGCCTGGATGACAGGTCACATGTAAAGAAATGTGCAAATATGTGCACATGTTGGCATGTATGTCGTGAGGAATATACAAGTATAGGATGTGAAATGTTCCTCAGATCTGTGAGCAGGCATGTTAGTATGAGTGTATCCGCGTGTGTACACGTATTCACATGCAAGAACATGGGCATGCACAGTGTGGCAGCTATACATCTACACATGTATGCACACGCAAGTGTGTGCCTACATATGAGAGTCTACATGCATATGGCCTGTGTACACACTACCCAGAGGCAGGCATACTGCAGGATTTACGCTGCATAACCAAGATACCCAGTAAGGGAAGTTCTGCCTTGTGACATATTAGCACAGGCTGTCCCCCTCCTCAGTTCCTGCCCACCCTCCATGAGGCCTGGCCTGCAAGTAGAGGCTGTGTGTTCATATTCACATGTGCATGCCTGCAGCCCCGCCCTCCCACCTGCTGTGGAAATGGCTGATGTCCTGCACATTACGAAAGATGACTGTCTTCTGGCTGGCCACAGCTGTGGGTACTCGGGGAGATCGTTCCAGGTGCTTCATGTGGTGGCTTTCCAAGAACTGCAGCTCACCCACAAAAGCCTGCTCTGAACTCAGCAACTCCTGGATGACAGAGCTGCCAGAAGGAGAAGCCATTAGGGAGTACTCAGTGTCCCCTTCCAGGACCTGGGAACAGCATTGTCACAGGATGGCTTACTCTCTTGTAGCCCCCAGCCCCTCAGCTGCTAAATTTGTGTACTGCTTCTTCCTGAAGCCTACAAGAACTGTCAACTAAGAGAGAGAATGAGGAGTGCCTGGAAGGAAACCACTCACTCTTTGCATATCTGCCCCCCACCCCACCCCAACCAGGGAAGTAAGCTGGCATATCCCATGTGAAGACAGCTCAGCTGTAGGCATCAATGTCAAACTGGTGCCAACTCTGTACTCTGATGGGACCCTGAAAGAGGGCAGGCGACAGGTCCCCATGAGCAGTGGGCCAGCCAGGGAAAGTTCTACCAGAAACTCACCTCAGTCTCGTTCTATACTCATCCTCAGACACAGCCTCGCCAGGGAACTCGGGAGCCTCAGTGGGTCCCCACTCAGGAGACAGCTGGTAAGGAACAGGTGTCAGTTAGACGTAGCCTGTGAGCTCTGGCTCTGTCCCTGTGGAGACTGGGAGCTCCTGTCCTCCTAATGAGGACAACAATGCCAGAGTCCTCTAGGTTGGTGACCTGAAGACCCTCTGCCCTGAGTCCCCACCCCCCCTTAGCCAAGTACCTTGAGCCTCTTGTCCAGGTAGGCAGGTGACACCCAGCCCTGCCTGGAAGGACTGGATTTGGTGGGTTTGGTGCGTACAAGCCAGCGCAGGGGATGGGCAGAGTCAAGGACCTCCACATACTGGCCTTCTCTCAGAATGATGGCATCCTGCTCAGCTCCCAGCGGCAGATAGTCAGCTGTGACCACGTAGATGTCAAAGATCTGATGGGGTAGGGAGATGGAATGAGTTGGGGTTGGGGGGGAGGATAGAGTTGCCAGCTAGGCCTGTCAGGAACCCCCCAGCAGCCATCAGGGAAGGGAAAGTGGGAAATCTCCCAGAGCTCTGGATATCAGCCAAGCCTGTCAAGTCCCAGAACACAGGACAGAAGTCTTGGGGACATTCAGTGCAGGTACTGGCACCCAAGCCCACACAAATGGCGGGAATGTGGATATTCTTCTCCCTTGGCTTTCCCCAAAAGAAAGCACCACACCCTTAGGGGCTCTAGTCAGCGATACCTATACTACTTGTTGACATCTTATCTTCTGCCACCTGGAACCTAAGAGGATGCCTGCTACACCAGAGGGAGATGGGGGAGGGGGAGGAAAGGAAGAAGAATGGGTGAAAGGAGGAAGGAGGAGGACTCAGAAGAAGCAACCATGTTGGAAGGTCTAGGGAATGGACCTGGTTCCTCACCAGTTCCTGCCTCCAATGTGTCTTGGAAACAGAAAGCAGACCCTGCTTCCCTTAAGCCAGGCGCTCATCTCCTCACGCCCAGTCACACACTCTCCAAAGCCTCTCTGGAATCCTTCCTGTACCTCTCATCCCTATATCATCTTCCAGGAGCCCGCTCCCCCATCATGTTCCCCAAGGGTCCTGGCCCACCTACCTCACCACGGGAGTCCCCATCCTCTGACTCTGAGGAGGACTCTTGAACACTGGAGGAAGGACGTGACCGGCCATGCCGAGGAGAAGCAGATGGTGTCTTGGACTCTTCATCGCTGTCACCTCCAGGCACCTGGAGTTTGGCTGGATGGGCACATGGGGTGTGATGCTCCCTACCCCCCCCCCGCAAATATCCAGACAGCTTCTAGATCTTGGAGGCAAGAAAGCCTCTGTCTCTGCTCAAAAGCACTTGGCCCCAGCACCCCCTTGAAACACGTCTCACCCTGAGAGATCTTGGCCGATACCATCTCAGTGATCTGCGAAGTGAGTTTCTGCAGGAACTCTTCTGTGCCCACCTCAGCAAGGGACAGGTGACTGTGGGACTCCTCAGCTACCAAAGACTCACCTGAGGTGATAAAAGTGAGCCTCAGTCAATCAATCATCCTTTCCCAGGTATCTACTGAATATTCCCCACACCACAGGCCCACTTTGGGCCCTAAGGGATGGCAGACACACAAGGCCAGGCTTCCTAATGGTGCTGAGCTTGGCAAAGGAGAGTAGCCTCTAGAATCAGGTTGGTGAGGCTAGCCATAAGAAGTCATGGTAAGCTTGCCGTGGTCTGAGACAATGGGCCTAAGAGCAAGAAAAACCAAGCCTGGACAGAGGGGACTCAGTAGCTGCAGCTGAGGAACAGTGTAGGTGGTTAATGATCAACGGGGTACCCATTGGGCAGTCAAGGGACAGCAGCCAACTGGGGAGTTGATGGCACAGCCGGGATCTGGGTTATGATTTGGGCACAGTAGGCGCCGTTGAACAGCAGGCACCTTGTGGACAGTGGACACACCAGCAGCGGGTGGCCATCAGAGCTATGAGGTAGAGGGTGAGAAAGAGGACAGAGCTGCATAGGGGTCAGGCCTTGGTTATCAGGCTGTGGAGGACCTGGAATGTGGTTCCTGCCACCTCTGCTCTTGATGCCAGGCATGCTGGCCTCAACAGCCCTCTGGGTGTGAGCTCTGAGTCCAGGCTAGGCCTCCCTTGGCATCCCATTGGTTCCCAGATCCACTGAGGTCATAAATGTCTCCTACTCCAACCGAATCTCAGCACAGGAGCCTGAGGACCCCTAACCCAGCACTGTTGCCAGGCAACTTCTTTTTCACCTGGCCTGGCTTGGGGTGAAGGACTCCAGGTGTGCCCACCCTGCCTGTACCTTTCCTTTGCCCGACAAGATCAGCAAAACCTGCGGATTCTGACATCTGGGCTGAGACAGCTTGGCTTGTCCTGTGGAAACAGGGGCATCATGAGAGGCCTGAGGTAGGAGCTACCACCTTCCGCCTACCACCTTCCACCCTTGGGCAGAGGCTCCTGACAGGAAAGGGTCTGGAGGCAATGGTCTAGGACCTTAGTCATCAACTCTACACTAGAGGGATCCTGAGAAACCCTCATTCTACACTGGAGAAACTAAGGCACGAGAGGGAAGGGCTGAGCCCAGGTACATAGCCTGTGCAAGCCACAACTGGTCTACACTGTGGGACAGGCTGGTCTCCACCAGCAGCAGTTGTCCTGTTCCCAGTTCCTAGGCCTGGTCTGTGTGGTCTTGGCCTTGGGGCCTTCAGAGAGTCTCACTCACCCTTGCAGGAAGGAGGAAATGAGGGCCTCCTTCACTCTCTCCTGCTCTTCTTCTTTGGCCACTGTCAAGAGAATAGAGAGCCATCAGCGTGAATTCCTGGACCCTGAAACGTCTAATTCCAGGTCCGGATATCCTCAGGACATCTGAGCGTAGGTGTGAGTGCTGGACCTGAGAGACTCTGAAACCCCAAACTCTCCTGCACTGTGAGACCTGAGATGCTCTGGGGGTGTCCTGATGAGAGAATGGGAGGTAGAAAAGAAGTCTGGTCCCAGTACAGATATTTAAGGTCACCATGCCCCCCCCAAAAGCCCCTGAGACTTCCCATGGACAGGAACCTGCCTACCACCCTGACCCTTCACTCACAGCCGGAGATGTGCAGACTGGCAGAGCAGAGCGCCTGGCCAGCAGGGTTGGTGGCAATGCATGTGTAGGTGCCCTGGTGCTGTCGGCCCACATCCAGCAGGACCAGGCTATGCTGCTTGGAAGAGCTAGCCATGGTGTAGCCCGGGGTGTCAGGGCCAATCCACAGGACTCCCTTCTCTGCCTCCTCCTTGAGCCAATGCACACTAGGGGCTGGGTGTCCTGAGGTACAGAGGGCAGTGAGTTCATCCTTGATCGTGACAGAACCCCACCAGGAGCTGGGTCCTCCCCCAGGGGTAGAGCATCGTGGGTAGCTGTCACCCTGTCTGTGAGTTACCTCACCTTCCACCTTCACTGAAAAGGTGATGCTGGAACCCCTCTTCACTTTCTTGGGGGTGAACTTCTCCAGGATTCGGGGTGGCACCAGTCTCTCGTGAACATCTGGAATGACACAACCAACCCATAGGGATCCCCTAACCAAACACCAAAACAAAAAACAAATAACCAAACCCAAAACAAAACAAAATAAAAAAACCAAACCACCCCTGGTGCCCTAATCCCTGAAACCTATGTCCACTGGCTATCCACACTTCTATGGCAGCCAGCCCCAGTTCCATCCACTCTGGCTTCCTGTCCATGGTCTACTATCCTGTCATGCCCATCTGGGGCTCTCTCACCTGATGCTGGTTTCTCTTCTGGTTCACTGGGACCTGAAAACACAGAGTCAGACCCTCAGCACCCATAGGTGCTCTGACCTCTAACCCCATGCATGGTACTGCCCTGGTCCTGGTAGCCCCACTTCTAGGGCTTGAAACCTCAGCTAGAGAGCTGTGGAACTGGTCACTTAGCATGGGAATGGCCACAGGCCACATGGACCTGATGGATGACACACTGCTTCCCATCCTTGCTACCCACAGCCTCCCCAGACCTGTGGCCTCTATCTGCACCCAAATGCATGGGAATGTGCATAACTTAGCAGCTTAGGAGCCACATCTCCCAAGATCTGGCAAAAGATACTACAGGAAGCACAGCCACTCATAGCAAAATAGATTTGGTACAAGTTTGGAATTCACTTTCCAAGTTCAGAAAGAGGGGGCCTTAACGCCACTGTGGTCACCTGTTCCCTGCGGGGCTGAGTTCTGGCCATCTGAGTCTCTGCTCACTGGAGCAATGACTGCAAAGCCCAGGCCCTAAGGTTGATAGGGCTTGCGGCTCACTTCTGCTCAGTTCTTTAGGACACCCACCTCGGACCAGCAGCCTGGCTGACGAATAGGCAGCACCTACAGCATTGCTGATATAGGCTGCATACTGGCCGCTGTCCTCCCGAGTGACAGAGACAATCTCCAGGGTGTGCAGGGTCTTTTTGTCAGTCATACGGATGTGGTCAGATGTGGTCAGGGGCTGGCCATCTTTGAACCAATACAGTTTGGGAGCTGGATAGCCTGAGGAAAACATTGGCAGGTGGTCATCCCAAGGCCATCTCCCAGTGATAATAGAAGACCCAGAGCAGAGGTCCCTCAGAGACCAAAGAGACAGGACACACACATGACCACCCAAACAATGCTGGCTGGGATCCCCTCCCAACTGTGGCTGGTAGGACATGGCCTCTGTTCTGTGGGACGGTGACAATCCTCTCCTCACCAGCTGCTCACCTTTCACCTTGAGCTGGAACTTGGCCAGGCGTGTGCCGGGGGCCACTTGGAGGTCTTTCAGTTCCTCCAGCACTTGGGGAAGCTGCCCCTCATCTGACTCTGTTCCCTCTTGCTCCCGGCTGGCAGGAAGGACAAACAAGGGGACATCCATAAAGCAATAAGCAAGAAGGCTCAAGGCAGGAGGGCCACCGGGGTGATGTCAGACATGGAGGGATACTGACATTCCCCAAACTGAGGGACAGAGGAAACAGAGCCACCATAGCCTGGTGGAAGTCACCAAGATTTGGCTTGTCAATCCAAACGCCCTGAACCCCACCCCCAGACAGCAAGGTTGCCTCTTCAGAGGCCCCAGGAGAGTCAGCCACTGGACTGTTCCATCTCTGAGGGGCCTCACCTGGACAGGTATCCCTGGGCGCTGAAGTAGGATGAGGTCTCAGTAGCATCCGCAGCAGTGTCATAGTCTGTGCTGGTCACTGGAGAGGGAAGGGTGACTCTGAGTCAAGGTCTAAAACACATGTGCACCTGGATCACCTTGTCCCTAGGAGGCTCTGACCATGCTGTCTCCAGGCAAGCTACCTGCACTCAACCTGGAGAAGGGAAGCAGCTTCATGCACCTGCCCTGCCCCAGCCTGGGACTGGGCCCACACTTCCAGGCTTTAGCTAACTGCAAGCCTCTTTGGCCCAATGATCTATAGCTGTCAAACAATTTGCAGTCTTCATCAATTACAATGGCACATGCAGAACCTTCCGGTTCCATCTTACAATACCATGAGTAGTTAAAGAGATATTGGCCTCAAAACTAACTGTCCAGGACATGGTAAGAGGAGGTAGATTTCCTTACTGTCATACACACAGAATGCTCATGCCTCAGAAACACACATTTTAAGACATTAATATTGGGATGGCCAAATGGCTCAGAGGGTAAAGGTGCTTGTCACCAAGCCTAGTGACTTGAGTTCAATTCCTGGAACCCCAGTTGGTTGAAGGAGAGAACCAATTCTCACAAATTGTCCTCTGGCAACCACACAAGTGCCATGGCACACACGAACAAACACATACACACACACACACACACACACACACACACACACACACACAATGTATAAAAATAATTAATCAGTGTAGTATTTGTATTAGGAGTTGGGTCTTTGGGAGGTGATCAGACCATGCCCAGGCCACCCTAGAGACACCCAGGTCAGTCCAGCACTCACGTTCCACACGAAGCTCAGCCTTGGTGGAGGAGACGCCCATGCTGTTCTCTGCCAGGCAGCGGTAGACGCCCATGTCTGCTGGCACCACAGCTGTGATGATGAGCTGGTGACCCCCCTGTTGGTCCTCATTGATCATATAGTGGTCATCCTCTTCTAGCAACTTCCCATCCTTGAACCAGCGCACACTGGGCACAGGCTGGCCGGTTACCACGCAGTCGAAGCTCATGGGGTATCCATCCTGCACATCTTGGTTCTGCAGCTCGGTCAGGAACACCGGGGCTGACACAGGCAGAGAGAGGGTGCTGAACTTTTCCCCCTGAGCTTCTCTCCCTTCCTCGGCCTCTAAAAATGTGTTCTTGGTTCCCAACTACCATGAGGCAGAGAAGTGGATAACTGGAAAAGGATGTGCAGGCTGGAACTTTAGTGGGGACCTTAAACCCCAGATGCCCCAATCTGGGGAGAACTCTCAAGACACAGCATGGAAGGTCATTTGTTATAACCTCCTGGTGGCCCAGGAGAGACACAGTGCACACTGACGTCTTGCTTTCAGTAACTGACATAGAAACTACCATAAGGAATGGACCTCAGTACGTACAGCTGGGGAAAGCCAGAACTGAGGTACAGGTTCAACTAGTTAACTTCAGAGTCAGGGCTCTGCCACTCCCACGGACTGGGAGACAACTAGCCAGGGCTCCCTTCTGCCTCAGCCAGCCTCCATCCTCTCCTCTACCCTACCTCAGGCGGAGCTCCACCACCCTCCAGGCGGCTGCAGCCCACAGACTCACTCACCAGCATCTGAAGTCTGCAGGCCAGGCGTCTTTGCAAGTGGCACTGCAGGGGTGACAGTGGGAGCCACCTTGCCGATGCGCATCTCCACTCCCCGGGGTCCCTGCTCCCCTAGGCTGATCTCCACTCCGATGCCCATGGTGGCAAACATGTCACGGAAGCAGGTGACCGCCCGGCGGGCCTCTGCAAGGGACTCAAAACGGATGCACACAAAGTTCTCGTCCTCTCGGTATGTCTGCCAGTCTGCGGGCTCCTCCGGCTCCACAGGGCCTTCATCAGCGCTGAGGAAGAGTTCCTCCTCTGAAAGCTCAGCTGGGCTCTTGGTGCGGAAGAGACGGTGCAGGCGTCTCGCTGCCCGGCGGAAAGCGTCGTCCAGCTCGCCTCCGGAGGAGCTCTCGGCCTCGCTCTCTGTCCCACTGACCACCACGCAGGCGCTGTGGCTCACACGGCCAAACTTGGTGCTCACCTGACAGGTGTAACGGCCGGAGTCAGTGGGGCCCAGGCCAGTGACCAGCAGAGAGCAGGTACCATCCTTGAGCTGGTCTATGTGGTAGTGGCGCCCATCTGTTAACTCAATGCCATCCTTCAACCAGCAGGCCCGCATATCAGCCTTGGTGGCCAGCACACACTCCAGCCGCAGCACATCCCCAACCTGTGCCTCTGTGTCCCCAAATGTTCTTGAGAACACAGGCCCTTCTTGCTGCTTCATCTCCTTCCGCACTTTGTAGCCCTTAAAGGCAGCCTGGATCTTCACAGCTGCCTTGTCCAGGGATGGATCCTTCAAATCGGCTGCACTCAAGTCTCCCGGTGGTGGGCATATGGGCACGACTGGCTCCTGCTGCTTTTGTAGCTTCAAAGACGCGGTCACCTGGGCCTCATGCTATGACATAGGATGTGAGCAAAACAGGGAAATGAAAACCAAGAATGCTCCAGGCCCAGTACCACTCCAGCACACCTATCTGCCTCCAGCTTAGTGGTTGCCCAGGTGCCTGCTAGAGTTCTGCTACTACTGCTCTGCAAAGCAAATGATCTTCCTAGAAATCAAAGTATACAGGTGGCCCAAAGGGGGACCAACAACATCGTGGGGAATATCGTACAAGGCCATGATCATCTCTTGTAGCTGTTTAGTAGGCTTATGGGTGGGTATATGGAAAATAGGCAGGCAGGTGGTGGTGTGGTTGGATGGATGGTGGGAGGGTGGCTATGGATGGGTGGATGGATGAATGAATGGATGGTTGGGTAGATGGGTGGGTACACAAGTCAGCAGAAAAATGAACAAGCAAGCAAATACAAGAGTAACTAGCAGGTGAATGGTGAGTGGGGGACAGTGCACAAAAGTCTGAGTGAAGGACGGAGCGACCAGATGGCAGATGGGTGGACAGTGGATAGATGGATGACCGGGCAAACAGATGGCATGATAAATGGATAAACTGGAATATGAGTATGGGAGGTGCGGATCATAGATTAGTGGACAGGTGGGTGGGGTTAGGCTGATAGATAAGTGTCCCAACAGCTCAACATATGCAGGAGTGATGGATGGATGGTGGGCAGATGAGAGGGTGAATTGCAAATAATGGACAAATGGGCAGACAGATGGACAGGGGTAGAGAAGGATGCTTGGATGAGTGGACAGGCTGATTTGAAGATAAAATGAATGATGGTGAGCAGATAATGAGTACATGGACAGATGGATAGATGCAGGTATAGGTGGAAGAGTGGATGGTAGATTAATTGATGGATGCTGAGATGGAAAGATTATGCACTATGGGTAGATGGCACCGAGATGGATGAATGGATGGGTGAGTTGTGGGATTGGAGATGGGTACAGAAAGAGATGGTGAAGACCTGAGACCTCCCACCCACCCCCCTTCTTGCAGGCCAACTAGGAGTCTCACCTTGCTGGCCAAGGGTGAGATCCCAGGACCCCCAGCCTTCTTGAGGTAGGTAACTAGGGAAGGGGTGCCAGCCCGAGACTCATCGTCAGAGCTGGTGTGTGAGAGGTCGGCCTCTCCTGTGCGTGCTAGCTCATCCGCTGTAGAGTAGCCCTCAGAGAGGTCGGGAGCTGTCTCTTCAGCCTCCTGCCGCAGATGCTGCACACGGCTGTCTTCCTCAGGCAGCTCGCTGATGGAGTCCAGCGTGGGCTCCCGACTCATGCGGCGCTTCCGGGCAAGGGCCTCCCAAAGCAGATGCAGGTCACCCTCCTGGGCTGCCTCAGGAGGCAGGCTAGGCTGTGCCGGGACCTCATCCCCAGAGCCTGAGGTCATGACCACTGAGGAGGGCAACAGAATAGTCACTGGGTGAGGTCAGACAGAGCCGCAAGCCCAAGCCTGCCTGTGCTGTTGGATGGGATATGACCCGGCTGTGGGCATCTAGACCTCTGTTCTCCATCATGCGCCAGGTACCTTTATCTATTCTGAGACACTCCAAACCTCAGATCCTTACTTCCATTTTTTTCTTTGCTCACTCCATCTCCTGAAAGGGGCCTACAATAACTCGACCAGAACAGAAGCTATCTAAGCAGAAATAAAATTAGGTCTCTTTCCACCTCTTCAGCCCTGCTGCTGGTACAGGAGCCCAGATTCACAGGGACATTTGCATGACATAGAGAGGATGCGCTTACACTGGGGCAGGCCCAGAAGGCAAGAGGAGGAGACCCTAGTGCAGTGTGTGGCTCAGAGTGCAGTGGATAAAGGAGGTGCCCAGAACACAGAGGGCTTCCATCAGGAGAGCTGAGTTAAGGGATGGACTCAGCATGATTGGGAGGGCATGGGGCCAGGAGCAAAAGCCTCTTAGTGTAGGTAGGATCTTAGGCACAGGGGAGCAGGAGAGGACTAAGAGCAAGGGAGGGTCATAGTGGAGACATGCTAGAATACAGAGGGAGCTTCCCAGGGTGGGAAGGGTCACAGTGGGGGTGGGTCACAGTGCTGACAGTGTGTAGTGTGCGGGAGCATCTTGGAATGCAGAGAACACTGAGAAGAGACCATGCTCCAAGCAGAAACAGCTCCAGAAAAGAGCTCCAGAAAAGGTCTCCAAACTCTTGTGGGCAGGGGTCTGAGAACTTAAGAAATCCACCATCAATCTTACTCAGGGACAGAAGGCTGCCCTACAGAAAAATTCAGTCACATGAGACCTGCCTCGTCTGGCCAAGCCTTGGTTTTTCTGCATGTCACATGGAGTCGTGGAAAGGACTCTCAGGTTTGTCAAGAGAACACATCAGAAAGAAAGGCCAAATCAACTCCTTCCCCATCCCCACCACCCACAGAGCATCCAGCTCCAGACCCCAGACGCACCATTGAACGTGGCAGCTCCTGAGGAGGGCAGACCCTGGATGGGACCACAGCGGTACTCCCCTTGGTCTTCAGTCCTAAAGCCCTTGATCACCAGCATCTGCTGCTGACCCCGAGAGAGGACCTCAAAGTGCCCACCAGGCTGGATGCGCTCTGTTCCCTTGTGCCAGACGACCTCTCCAGCATCAGCTGCCACTTCCAACTCCAGACACACATCTTCACCAACCACTGCCTGCCGTGTTGCTGTGGCCGGGGCCGGGGCCGGGGCCGGAGCCGGGGCAGGGGCAGGGGCAGGGGCAGGGGCAGGGGCAGGGGCAGGGGCAGGGGCTGGGGCGGGAGCTGGTTTAGGTTCCGTTGACTCTGCTATAGAACAGTGTTCACAGAGGAGAGGCCACGTCAACCAGAATCACAGCACCCCCCTATAAGGCTCCCTCCCTCCACCTTGCACTGCTGGGCCCTCTCTTGGACTGAAAGCAGTAACTTACCTATCTTGACCATCTGGGGCAGATGTACAGGCTCCCCAGCACCTGCTGGACCCACAGCTGCCACTCGGAAGCGGTAGGTCTTCCCGGGGACCAGGCTGTCCACCACGCACTCTGGGCCAGGTACCAAATCGTGGCACAACTGCCACTGGCCTGTGGATGCCTCCTTCATCTCCACACGATAACCACATAGACCCCCACCGCCATCACTCATGGGAGCCACCCAGGATAGGGTCACAGAATGGTCACTACGACCCACCACTTCAGCATCTTCAGGGGGGTCTGGAAGAGCTGCGTGGAAGAGGTCAGATTAGCACACACATGGAGGCATGCAGTCCTTCCAGCAGTTGCTGGGGTCCGGTACTAGACATTGCATACACTTTGGGGTAGACTTCTTTATGAGCTATGTAGGACTCTGAACCTAGTGGTGCAGACTGTTTTGGGAAGCAAGGGATGCTCCTGAAGTTGCCATGGATGGGTGTTTGTGCATCTTGGCATCCACCACTAAGGACAGCCATGGGGACTAGAGGACCTCCTTCCTCTTGACCCCCCCCCCAAGAGCTAGGCTCACATCTACACTAGACAAAGAATAAGGGGACAGAGTAAGATCTCAAGGGACTCTGGCCTTAGGGAGTGCTTTAGGATGAACTTAAGCATCTCTAATCAGCCACCCTATTGGGCCTGCAGGGAACACTATCCTCAGGCTCTGGGGGTCTAATGGAACAGCACAAAATCCAGTTTTTGATGGTCATCTATCTGAGGCAAAGTGGTTTGGGGCTGGGTAGGTGGGGGTTGGGTGTGCCTCAGATGCAAACTGTAGGGCAGGGATCTCTGCCAACCACTCACCCAACACAGAGAGGCGTGCAGAGGCCACGGCATCGCGTGCTGCAAATGTGACCTCTCCTGCGTGTTGGGGCTGGGCATTGCTCAGCGTCAGGGCATGGTGGCTGCCATCTGCGGTGACTGTCCAGTCAGTGTCATCAGGTTGGATGGCAGCCCCGTTGATGTACCAAGTAGCCTCGCCCACAGGCACTGCCTCACTTAGCATGCACGTGAAGCAGACCTGCGTACCAGCTTTCACAGATGCATCGTGTGGGGGCTCTAGTACCTCCAAGCGCCAGCCTGTGGGAAGAAGGATGGATGAGCATTTGCAGAGGGTGGGGGATGCTCCAGAAAAGGAGTGCGAGGCCCCTGACCCCTTACAAAGCCTCCTTCAACCCAGCCTCAAGTTGGAGGTGTCTCAGAATGACAATTCACCTAATCGTCCTGGACCGGGAAGGCCTCATGTTGGGAAGTCTAGAAAGTCAACAACCCTCACCCACAGGTCCCACTGTCACTGCTCTGATAGCTGCCAGGGGGAAAGTCCTGAGTGATTTCAGGGAGACCCATCAGTGAGGTGTCGTAGAGACGTCCTTTGCTTCCCCGTTTTCTGCTCCACTCTCCGGCCTACTGTCTCTAAATCCCTCTAGACCAAGGAGGTCCAGCCACCTATGGGAAGAGCCTGGAGGATTCCTGCCCAGCCAACTCTTCCCCAGAAGGGTTCTCACAGGAATAGAAGCAGGTGTGCACAGGGACTCTTCTCACTGGGGTCCCCACCCCTGAAGAGTGGCAGTTGCCAGCGGTGACTCTCACACATGTGGCTCTCGTCCCAGAGGCCTGTCCTTCCATCCTATTGAGTTCCACTGGGCTAACAGCACAGTCTGGGAGGTGGGAAGAACTCAGATCCAACATTCTTCCCTTCCTGCACAGCCTTTGATGAGGGACCTCAGAGGACAGCTTCTCATAGAGCCCCCTTCACTACCACCTCTGCTCACAGCTCAGCCTCCGGTGGAAGAGTCTCACCCCATCTACCCAACCGGACCCTCCCTCAGCTTGGCACCTCTCACGGTGAGGAATGCGGACGTGACCACATCCCCTGCCAGGAAGGTCACTCGGCAGCTGTCCTGTGGCTTCAGGTTTTTGAGTAGAAGCAGGTGCCGCAGTCCGTTCTCAAAGTAGACCATCTCCACCTTCTCTGACGTGTGCACAGGCTCGTCATCCAGCAGCCAGGTGTGGGCGGCCACTTCAGGCTGGGAGAGCTGGCACTCGAACAGAGCCTCGCCGCCCTCCAATGCATCCACGTTCTCCAGGCCACGCAACACCGTGTTCTTGGCTGTGGAGAAAGTGGGGCTTAGGATTTTGTACCTCCAGCAATTCTTCACTACTGACTCTTGCAAGAACTGCCCCCTTCCCCCAACTATAAAGAGCCAAACAGAACAGGACCCCAGCAGCCACCATGGAGGCTGGCATTCAGGGTCCACTGGAGGGGATGTGGTCATCCAGCTCACCCATCCCATCACCCTCTCTCCACGTTAGCACTGGGCTCCACACAGCTGAGGGGACATCATGTGCCTCACAGATGGGAAACCACATAGGTGTTCACAAACCAGAACCTCACAAACCCAGACTCCAGCCCTCTGGAGATGCAGAGCTGTGTCCTTTCCCTGCAGCTTCAAGATGTGGGCCACGCCCTTCCCTCAAGTCCCTAACAAGCACCGCTAGACCTCTCCTGGTGTCTGCGATGCTTTCCTAAATTTGTATTGACGGAAGACCTCCAAGTTCATACCCCTCCCCTCTTGCCAGTTATGTTAGCCACTTTGTCATAGAGGCCACAAGCTCGCAAGACTGTGCCCTAACCTAGATATAGCTCTGTGTCACCACCCATATAGATATTCTCAGTGTATAGGTCACCTGTACTGCAAGGCTGGCGGCCGTTGCCTGCCTTTCTACCATGATTAATTATATCAAGCCTGCCTGCCAGGTGGCCTCACCTTGCACTTGGAGCAGTGCCACAACTCGAGTGCCCGCGGCCTCACAAGAATAGATGCCGCTGTCACAGGGCAGGGCTGGCCTGAGGGTCAGCCTGGCTACGGTCCAGTCCTGCTCTATGATGACACGGTGCCCATCAGCGCACACCTCCCGCTCGTTCATCTTCCACGTGGCCTGCACGGGCCGCGAGTACTGGCAGAGGAGCTCAGCTGAGCCACCCTCCTCCACCACCAGGTCCTGCATGGCACTCACCACCTCCACTGTGGGATCTGTCGGCCAACATGGCAGACATGCATCAGTCCCTGGGACAGTGCCACCATGGCCCTCCCGCCTTCCGCTGTCTGTGTTAGTGGCTTCAGCTGCTGCAAGCATGGAGCTTTGGTAGGCAATGGCTTAGCAACAAGTGCCTGGCATGTGGCCAGGAAGGGGACCCATCATGGCTGCCCAAGAGCCCTACACATCAGACATGCCTCATTCTGCCCGTGGCAGATGACAATGTCAGGCTATAAGTCCAGGCTGGGTCCCTCTAGCCCAAGGTGAATACACAGGTCCCATCTTAAACACACTTGACTCCAGATCCCGGCAGTCTGAAGCTGCAGCCCATCTTGCCGCTCTCCATGAGTGTAAAGATGCTTGCTGATACCCTTGGGTCCCATCCCATCCCCACCTGTTGAAATCCTACTCAACCAATTGCTGTTCATCTTGGATATGGATCTCTAAGGGCTTACAGGAGGCCTTAGGCAAAGGCACTGGATGAAAGATCAGATGAGCTGTTTGGAGTCCCTGGTAGCCTTCTGCACTCCCTACCCAGCCAACTCTCCCCCAGAAGGGTTCCCACAGGAATAGAAGCAGGTATGTACAGGGACAAACCAGAACCGGAAGTGGTGGTTTCTCCATCAGGAGCCCAGAAAGCACCACCCCACACACTACCCTTTCTGGCTGGGATGTCTAGCCAGTAGGGTGGTAAACAAGGTTAGTGTGTGTAGGTCCCACACAGCAAATGTGCAGGCCAGTCTCTAGCTAAACAATTCATGGACACTAAACTTCCCATTCAGGAAGTGAATGGAAGCTCATCCTCTGCCCACGTGGGGCTGTCCTGGGTATATGATAGGCATAGAGCAATGTCTAGTCTATGGCCCTTGGGGTCAGTACCTGACATTACTCAATTCCCCCAGAACTCTGCAGGAGGCATGCAGGAACAGCAAGAGCAGAAGCACCAGCATGGGGAGGTCCCCATTGGCCAATACCTTTGACCAATAACTTGGCTGTGGAGACCAGGGGCCCTGTGCGGAAGGTGATGGTGCCTGAGTCAGCCACCCCCAGGCCCGAGAGCGTGAGCGAGTGAACAGTGCCCTCTTGTACAGTGATGGCACTCTCAGGGCTGTTCTGAAGCAGGGTGCCATCCAGCCACCAGCGGGCCTCTGGCCCACCTGCGCGAGATACCTCACAGGAGAACGTGGCCACCTCCCCCGCGAAGACATCCACATTCTGCAAGCCTCGTACCAGGCATAATGCTGCCTCTGTTCAAGAAGGTGAGAAGGAAGTCTGGGCTGGGGTTCCCTGGGCTCTATGGCATGGGGGACACCCTCAGGGGCACTGGTGTGGGACTGTGATCCAACACCTAGGTTGTTCTCTGTCCCAGTTCTTAACAGAACTTTCTGGATGTCACAAGGGCTCTTATACATAGCTAACCTATTGATCACATCAGAGGCTATGCTAATGACATGTGAGCTTCAGGAAGGGGCTCGTCGCCAGGAAGACCAAGTGACAAGGAGGTTCAAAAGTCTAGCCCTACCCACCAGTCTCAGAGAGAGCAGCAAGGCTGGAGGTGAATGTAAGCAAGTCTGATGGACTTCAAGATTTGGGGTACCAAGGGCCTGGAGCATGATCAATGGACAGTGATGGGGTACCTATCGACCGCCCCCAATACTAGCTAGGCTCTGACTGTTGCTGGGTGGTGTCCTGTGTGACAAACCAGTAACAATAGCTGTTTCATGACTCTCAGCTGTCCTAGCAAACTGGGCAAACCCAGTATGAGCCTCACTCACACCCACTTAATCAGCAGGCTGAGATTTGCAACTGACTTTGCTGGTGGAGGTGTCTCATGGGACTAAGTCTGTGCTCACTTTGGGTATTGTCAGAGCTGAACCAAGTTTAAGTGCATCCAATTGGTATTTGTTGGAGAATTGCCTAGTGTGTGGAGAACCCACTGTTCTAGTCAGGTGTCCTGTGTTGTACAGAATGGAGAGAGAGGAACTGCAGTAAGAATGTTGTTCCCAGCACTGGGGTACCAAGTGGCTTTGCTGGAACAATCTTGAGATTGACTGATATGGGCCACCTGGAATCTTCTGGGATCAGGCATCACCCAAACCAGAACAGCTTGGACCAGAGGTCCAGAAATCCATCCCAGCCAGTTGGCTGGGAGAAAAGCACAGAGACAATCCACACTGAGCCTATGAAAAGCCTGTGAGCTAGTGAACATCCCACACACAGTCGGAACACTTTTGGCTTCATCCTTAGGAGGCCAACAACATCTATCTAGCATCTTTTTCAGAAGGAACAAAGGATAAACTCTACATTTGGGGCTCTTTCTGACAACAGGTGTCTCCTCTAACCTAGTATGGGAAGAAGGAGGCAGCCAGGACCTGTTGCTCCATGACCATGGGGCTCAGGCCCCGGAAGTGGCACTCTATCCCTAAAATAGACGCAGACAGGTGCACTCTATCTAGATGTCCTCCATGATTCTGCCATCCTTAGGACTCAGGGGTCTTAGTTGCTGGGTAAACTGCACCCCCCATTGACACCCCCACTGCACAGCAGGCTCCAAGCTCAGGAGCTTCATTGGTGTAAATGCCCTCCACATTGTTCCCCTGCACCCCATCAATCTCTTGAATGGATATTTGGAGTAATCACAGCGGATGGATGCTGAAGCACCCCAGGGCATTAATGGTTTCATAGTTGACTTTCCCATGGCCCAGACCAGATGGGAAAAAAAATAAGCAATCCCTTTCAACACTTGCAACCTGAAACTAGGCAAGGAGGATGCCACCACCACCCTGTGTTCCTCTTTGAACATTGACCAGATGCCTTCTCGGGGGCAATTGGCAAAGTCCAGATCCCTCTGTTTCAATTGCTTCTATAGCACAGGATGAGACTGAGAAGAGCCATCCAGGATCCATTTGAGAAGACATTAGTACCCAGGAAGACAGGACAGCCCCCAGGTTCACCCCAGACAGCTCCTTTAGAAGTCTTTGCACACAATCTCCCAACGACTGTCTTCTGCTAGCACTAGTTCCTAGCCTGGCCATCACAAAGCTTCTGAGAAAGCCAGCTCTCTCAGAACGGGAACATCTAGCCCAGAGCAGGGCCGAAGCACATCCTGCAGCTCCTCATTGTCCCCCCAGTAAACACAGGCTCTTTCTGCCCCACCCCTACTCAAGACAACCACAAAAATTTTCACCAATCGACTTAAAGGCATTGACACTTGGCAGCCTTTCTCAACCCCATAGAGTTGACCATGTCCGGTGATCTCTAAAGTTCCAGAGGAGAAAGGGATTCAGAATATGCTCTGTTCTCCATGTCCAGCTCCCCTCAGTGACTGAGGGTTCCATTATAGCAAAGCTACATGTAAGCCATCCTGAACTCCTAGACTTGAAGGGTAGGAGATCAGAGGTTTCATCCAATGATGAATAGGGCAAATAAGGTTCGATGGTAAATAAGGGCTGGAATAGATGGGTAGGTGGGTGGATGGATGGCAGGAAGATGGATGGATGGATGGATGGATGGATGGATGGATGGATAAATGGATAGATGGATGGATGTATGGATAATAAGTAAGCTAATGGATGTGTATAGATGGTAGATGGGTGAATGGTTATATGGGTGGGTGATAAATGGATACATGGACAAACAAGTAGCTAGATAAGTAGGTAGCATGATGTGGAAGGTGGATGATAGATGGAAGGAAGATTGATGAAGAATGGGCTTAGGTAGAGACAAATGGTGGCTGTAAATGGATGGATGCATGCACGGGAGATGGGTAGGTCAGTAAGTGGGAGGAGGATGGAAGCACCCGTGGGATCACATTGAGAACAGGGCTACGGCAGTACAGGAAGACTGCTCAAAGCCGAGCTCTACAGAATGGACATATTCTGGGGACAAGGTGTACTCTACACTGAAGGTTCCTGAAGTCCTGTCTACCAGGCACAGGCCACATTTATGATGGCCACATCCACACATGTGTCATAGGTGTGTGGTTATGCCCATATCTCTAAGCCTTTCGAGTAAGTAAATGCACATCAACATGGACATATATGCACATACACATGGACATATATGCACGTAAACATGGACATATATGCACGTACAAGGACTTAAACCACCTTTGGCCCTTGTCTCCATGTAAGGCCCAGCCCAGGTTAGCCAGACTCTCTTGCTTTTCCAGGAGGCAGTGGCAATTCTGGCCTGAGATGCCACACATTGGAAAATTGCCAGCCCCAATTCAAAAACCACAGCTAGAAATCTTGGGCATCTAACCCCTCTGCAGCAGCTGCAGAGCTAGGAGACAAAGGACACCCACTGGGTGAGGCGGAGGCAGGATAGGGATGCCCACCTGTGACCTTCAGCTGGGCCTCTGAGGAGCATGAGCCCACTTGGAGAGTGATGGTTCCGGCATCCTCCAGGGTCACCTGAGGAGGCAGGAGGAAGATGCTTGGTTGGCACCCCACCTTCTCCAAAAGGGGTCCATCGATCCATCTTCCCAGGCCCTAGTGATAGGGCTTTGTGACCTCCCCAACCCAATGCCCTGGAAGAGGACCTTCCCTAATGATCTCAGAACCTTTTATGTGCAGGCAGAAGCAGAACCCCACCTTATGCAGAGTGAGCAGGTAGAGTGTGCCCTGCTCCACAGTGATGTCGTTCATCTCATTGCACTGCAAGGGAACCCCTCCCAAAGCCCAGCGAGCCTCCTGGCCTGAGGCCCTGGACAGCCGGCACCGGAAGTGGGCATCCTGGCCCTCGATGAGCTGCATATCCTTCAGGGGCTCCAGAACGGTCACCTCGGGGACTAGACACAGAAGCATAGGTATCAGCCTTTGCATCTGGAATGTTCTCTCAAATGGTAGAGCTCCCATATCCCTGGAGTCACATGCTACCTCAACCCAATCTTCAACTCTCTCTCTAGCTCTATATAGAGCACACACCCCTGGTTCAGGCCCACGGAGAATCTAGAGGTAACCTAGGACTTGGAGTATTACCGTCTGCAGAATCTCTGAGGGATAGTAGGTAGGTTCTAAGTACCATCACCATAGGAGCTTATGGGAAGCCCACTGTACCTGCCTACCTGCCAAATCCATGTGTGAAATTACCACACAGGTCCTCACAACCAGAGCTTCGGCCCCCCAAGAGTGCCTATCTATCTATCTATCTATCTATCTATCTATCTATCTATCTATCTATCTGTGTTCCCCAAATTTGCCTAACACTCTTCTCCCAGGAGCAGGAAGCCATGATCCACCAGAGCCAGATACCTCGGACTGTGAGCTGAGCAGAAGATGAATGGCCGCCCACGTGGAAGGAGACAGTGCCAGCATCCTCCAGTGTCACACCCTTCAACTGGAGCACGTGGGTACAGCCGTCTCCAAGGACAGCCACCTCTGTCACTTCATTGCTCTGCAGTGGCAGGCCTTGGAGGTGCCACTGCACGTCTGTAGCTCCTGCCTGTGACACCTTGCAAGTGAACTCCACATCCTCATCGGCCTGCACCTCCATGTCCACAAGTCCCCGCACAATGGTCACCTCAGGCTCTGGGGGAGGGGCACAGAGGAGAGAGGGTCTTTATCAGTCTGCGTCAAATTCCCATGGCCTCTTCTCCTGAAAGCCTTCCTTGACATCCAGGGCTCTTCTGCTCCCTGACACGGCAGGTCGCCTGCTGGCCTTACAGCACGGAGGCTGAGCTGGGACACTTGCTTCCCCACAGTCCAAGAGGAAAACTGGCTACACGGGGCTGAGTGGTGCAGATGGCCCTGATACCGCTGCCAGTCCTATCTTGGCTAGTTTGGCATGAAGCAAAACCTTCTATAGGAATAAGTAAGGGCTCAGCGAATGCCCCAAAGCAATGCTGAATTTCCTGCTGGCTGGAGAAGAGGAGGCAGGGTCCCCTGTGGGGACTGAGGTCTGTCCTGGCTGTCAGGACCCTTCAGAGAATCAGAACTGGATGTAGTGTAGAAACAAGGTGGAAAGAGCTATGATATAAAGGTCCTGTCCCCAGTGTAAGCTGCACCCAGGAGATCCATAGGGAGTGGGCATGGTGAGAAGGGCTCAAACTTTCCTCCTGGAGTCTAGCTACTCACCTTTGACTCTGAGGGAGGCCAAAGTCTTCTGGCCCCCCACCAGGCAGGCATATTCACCGGTGTCTTTCGCCTCCAGCCCGTGGATCAGCAGCTCGCACACAGCCCCTTGGCGCCGCATCTCATACTTGGCGCCTATGTGCAGCTCCACCCCTTCCTTGAGCCACTGCACTGGAGTCCCAGGCTCTGCTTCGCTCAGTTGACAACACAGCCGTGCAGTGCCACCCGCTTCCTGCTCTGTGCTTTGCAGGTTGGTCTTGAACTTGGGCTTGGGGGCTGAGGACCATCAAAGAATACTTAGAGCTACAGGTTCCAACTCCCTGACTCTGACTGAATAAAGTCCCCTGCTCTTCAGGGAGGAGGAGAGGGCTGGGGCATATGCCAACCAGAGGCAGCTCACCTCGGACAGAGAGCCTGGAGATGCTCTGCGCGTGGCCTGCGTCACAGGTGTATTCGCCTGCGTCCTCCTGCTCCACCCCATGAACCAGCAGCTCCGCAGTTGTGCCCTTCTGTACCATCTGATACTTAGCACAAGGAAAAAGCTGCAAGGAGCCCTTGCGCCACTCCACGCTCACAGCCTCCCGGCTCAATTCGCATTGCAGGTGTGCGGTGGCCCCCTCATCTACCTCCTGGGCCTGCAGTTCCCGGAGGAACCGCACGGGAGCAGCTGCAAGGTCGAGAGATAGCAATGAGAGCAGGTCAGGGAATCATCCACAGTAGATCCGTGGTCAGGATTCACAAGACACCACTGCAGGGAGGAACTGCAGAGCTGTATACAGCAGTGAAACAGGGTTTCTGCACCTGAAGCTAACAGGGAAGGGAGAACACATGGAGGGATGTCCTTGAGGAGCTACAGCGAACAAGAGAAGCTGAGGTCATGGGGACCCTGAAGTGATATATAATATAATATAATTAATATGGGACATAAACGGCTACGGGACAGATATGGAGACAGAGGACACATAAGACTTGGGTCACCTGGCAAGACAGTAGAGAAGCTACCATAGGAGGGACATGCATGAACAATGTCCCTGAACAATGACAGAGTGAAAAATTTACTCAGGAGACCCTCAGAGGTCTAGCTACGGTTTAGGGAGGCAGACCTCAGGGCCACCACTTTGAGTGAGTTCTGGCTGGGATCCATGAACCAGGCTGCAACTGTGAAGGTCAGCGTGAAAACCGTACCCACACAGTGAGCTCGAAAGCCTGGAGTCAACCAGCCCTGGGCACCCACCTGTGACCATGAGCGTGGCGCTTGTGGTCTGAGAGCCACAGGTGCAACTGTACTCGCCCGCATCCTCGCGACGCACGTCCCTAAGCAACAGCTCTGCCACACAGCCCTGCTGCCGTGCCTCTCGGCGAGTGTCACCGTGCAGCTCCAGGCCGCCCTTGCTCCAGACAACGGCAGCGTTGGGGACTGACAGCTCACACCGCAGGCTGGCCATGGAGCCTTCTTCTGCTTGCAGATTCTGCAGTGGCTGCTGGAATACCGCCTGTGGAGCTGCGAGAAGATGAGAGGCTAGTAGACTCAACTCAGCCTTGCCTCTGAGTAACCTAAGGTACCACACAGGGTGAGGCCGAGCTCCTCTATAGTCCCAAGGCAGCCCTGGGGTTGCTGCAGGATGGGGACATGGGTCTAGGTGGGCTTCAGGGCAAGGGAGCTGGTGGGGAGGTTAGTAAGTACTCAAGATCTGACCCTGGGTGCTTGCTTCCCTTTTAGACAATCCGGTCCCCTGAAGGGCTATATACAAAGGACCCAGGGAGACACTCACATCAGACCACCCAGAAGAGAATCAAGTCTAGTCATGATTCTACAGACCACAACCGAGAGAGGATTTTGTTCTCCAAGATCACAGCCTGAGATCGGACCTTGGATCATAGCCTTGCCCTTCCCAGGCTGCTGGTATAGACTTGTCCCTCTGATACTAAGGTACAGTATGTCCCATAGACCCCAGGAAATAGCCAGACCTTGCGAGATCAGGTAGGGGTCTGGAGCAACCACTGGCCACACAAGGAACATGTCTCCACTCTGAAGAGTATGGGACGCGCTGGGGGACCCACCTGTTCTCTCTGGATATCCAACTTACCCCCAGCAAAAGAGAGTATTTGGCTAAACCTGACACGCAGAAACTGAAATATGGATGGCAAAGAGTAGAACATCTGAAAACATGGTCGGGGAGGGGAGGATTCTGCCCCAGCATGGTGACTGGTGGTGTGAGGACATAAGGGTTGAGGTACAGACACCAAGACCCTGGAGAGTGCTGTGGCTGAGACCAGTCGTGAATGAGGCAACCCTGGGGAGAGCTCAAGTAGAACAAGGCAGATATAGAACAAGAACGGAAGTCCAAGACCATCATGAGGCCACAGGAGACATTTACCCATAATGCTCAGTGTGGCTGAGGTCCTCTCCTGCCCACATGTGCACGAGTACTCTCCAGTATCTTCCACAGTCAAGTCATGGATCTCCAGCTCACACACAGCCCCATCCTGCCTCAGGCTGTATCTGGCCCCATTTCTTAGGGTCTCGGACCCTTTCTTCCACACCACAGGGGCCTTCTTGCTTAGCTCACATCGCAGTGTGACTGTTGAACTTTCCGGGGCCTCTTGGCTTCTCAAGGCTTCGATGAATCTGGCTGGTAGGGCTGGGAAAGACCAAGACGTCACTGAGAACTTGACAATGGAAGATCTTATACACAGGACACACACCCACAAATAACCAGGAACACCACAGAAAACAGGTAAAGGAAAGTATAGAGGGTGGGTGGGAGGAAACACTCCACGAGGAACAGAAAGGCAGAGCAATAGATTTGAAAATGAGACTATGTCTTCAGCAAACAGATACAGGCCAGATGGCCACTAGGTCACCACAGTAGCTGTGTCACATATGAAGTCAGACAGCAAAAAGACAACATGGAGACACTAAGCCTCAGGTTCAGGTGGCCACACGTGATCTTTACCCTTGACACTCAGTGTGGTTGAGGTCTTCTCCTGCCCACACACACATGAGTACTGGCCAGCATCTTCTACAGCCAGGTCAGAGATCTGCAGCTCACACACAGCCCCATCCTGCCTCAGGCTGTATCTGCCCCCATCTCTCAGGGTCTCTGACCCCTTCCTCCACTCCACAGGGGCAGCCTTGCTCAGCTGGCACCTCAGAGTGGCCATGGTGCCTTCTGTGGCCTCTTGGTTTCTCAACTCTTCTATGAATCTAGGGGGCAGGGCTGAAAGGGCCAAGCAGACATTGAGAATGTGAAATCAAAGAACACCACACACAAGACACACAACTCACAATGAATGAAACACTATATTTAAAAAAAAGCACACTGTGAACATGTAAAGAAAGGTGCAGATGGTGACAGAGACAAACTCATGGGGAACAGAGAGGGCAGTGGCACAGATATGAACACAGAACATTTCCTGGGCATGTGGAAAACACAGATGGAGATGCCCAGATGACTGTAGTGGTAGAACAGATGGCCACTGGGTCACCATAGGAACTATACCACATATGGAGAACACACATAGCATGAGACAACATGGAGACACCAAGCCTCAGGTTCAGGTGGCCACACGTGATCTTTACCCTTGACACTCAGTGTAGTTGAGGTCTTCTCCTGCCCACACACACATGAGAACTCCCCAGCATCTTTGACAGCCAGGTCATGAATCTGCAGCTCACACAGGGCCCCATCCTGTTTCAGGATGTATCTGCCCCCATCTCTCAAGGTCTCTGACCCCTTCCTCCACTCCACAGGGGCAGCCTTGCTCAGCTGGCACCTCAGAGCGGCCATGGTGCCTTCTGTGGCCTCTTGGTTTCTCAGGTCTTCTATAAATCTGGGGGGCAGGGCTGAAAGGGCCAAGCAGACACTGAGAACATGGGACTCTTTGAAGGACACACCCCACAGAACACGGGATACATAAGGAGATGCACATTCTGACAAATGACTTGAAGCAGGAACACTGAATCAGGGAACAGATGGGAAGGAAGCAAAACTCCAGGAGTTGGGGTGGGCATGAACATGAGTACATCTCTTGGACAATTGGAAGTAGTGACGTAGATTCCCCCAATGACCATAATTACAAGACAGATGGCCCCTTGGTCACTACAGGAGCTATGTCACATATGGAGAACAGACATATGTTCAGGTGGCCACAGATGATCTTTACCCTNATGTCTCCACACTGCCTAATCTGAAGCCTCCTCAGGCTTTATACTTCATATGAACCTGGCATGTAGACCCAAAGGTGGCCAGAATCACATGGAGAACCTGAAATTTCCTAGAGAATACAGGAGTTCAGGACATGACAGTTAAGACAAGATACATGGGATCCAACAACACAAACCCCACAGCAGCACAAGGCTGTGGGGGTAGCTGCTGCAGATACTGTTGTCTTTTGGATAACACACTCCATGAAGCAGGACTGGATCCCACGCAGTGACAGACAAGATGACCTTCATACTGGGACACCGTCACCCAGATCTACTTAGGCAGTTGTGGTCTTTACCCCTGACAGTCAGCATGGCTGTTATCTTTGCTTCCCCCACAGACACATGCGTGTTCTCCAGCACCTAACATGGCCAGGCTGTACATCTGCAGCTCACGCATGGCCCCCTTTTGCTGCAGCTTGTATCTGTCTGTGTCCCTAAGAGTCTCAGTTCCCTTCTTCCACTCCACAGAGGCCTATCTGCTGAGCTGACATTGCAGAGTGACGCTGCACCCTTCCATGAACTCCTTGGACTTCAGCTCTTCTGTGAATCGTGTGGGCAGGACTAGGAAGGATCAGATGGACAGAAGCTATGAAACTCCATGAAAGTTTTGACAGTCATTATCTTAGTATCCAGGAAGAAACAGAAGCAGAAGGGTGGAAGATCACAGGAAGAGGCAGATTCAAGTGTGTGAAGTGAGGTTCCTGTGCTGTGCTACTGAGACGAAGGCTGAGTGGCAGATGGGTGTCATTCCAGACTCACCTTCTCAATTGTTCTTTCTATGCTCTCCCACCACTAGGAGACATGCCAGGCATTTGAGATCAAGCCATACATGCACAAACATTTCTCAGCTGATCTCCATGGCGGGCATCTCGCAACTGTGATGTCCTCCAGCCTCATAGATGGAGGCCCTTCACATGAGGCCTCCAACTCAGAACTGTTCATGCTTGGACCCACTTCTACTGCTCATCTAAGATCATATTTCCTCTACACTACACTCTTGCCCTGACACTACTAGAGTCACACTCCACCCGTTAGTGCCACCTGGTCCCGGATGGACTGCAGCTGGGGCCACCTAGGCATGACTTTGAGCCTTGGATCTGTCCTGATGTCCTTCCCACTGACTGATAAGAACTGACTCTGGGTATATTTGAAATTGGATGTACATCTCCAAATGGATATTAAATCAATACAATGGCAGAAAAACTGAACTTGGCAATTGGCCTTTGAAGAGGTGGAAATGTAAAATGAAGTCATCCGGATGAATGATTAATCCAATAAGAATAATGTCCCTATAAAACATCTGGATACAAACAAGATGATAGTATAAAGACTTGGGGACTCCAACTACCTGGGACTCAGTGAGAGGCCTTTGACAGAGCTAACCCTGCTAGCAATCTGACCACAGACCTTCAATATAGAAAGGAAATTAATTTCTGTCTAAAGAGTCCTGGCGGTGACACAAACAACACAACTTTAAGAATCCTATTGTAATGGGCTGGAGAGATGGCTCAGCCGTTAAAGGCTAGGCTCACAACCATAAATATAAGAATCCTATTGTAACAAATACTTAAGAATCTGGGGCTGTCTGAACAGGTAAAGGATAAAGGCTGGATGACTTTTGAAGTATATATTAGAGAAATCAAGATGGTTGGGAAGTGTCTGGAAATATGGATATTAATGCTGCATCTGGTCGGGCCTCGGACAGAAATGGAAAGTGAAACTAGAAGGAAGGAAGGTGAACCTTGTGACAGTGGCCGTGAACTTGGCCACATTCTGTTCTAGTGCCTCATGGAATGCAGAATTTGGAAACAGTAAAACTGGAGCCCCAGAGGGAGTTGATAGGCAACGCATTGGAGGTATAATGTGGTTTCTTCTTTCTGCTTATAGAAACAGTGAGAAAATAGGGGGATAAATCAAAGAACTACTAAATAAAATAGAAAAGGAACTGAAGATTTAGAGAATTTACAGCCTATCTATGCTGCCGAGAGTGGGGGAGGGAGGAGAAGGAGAGAGGGAATGAGGGAGAGAGAGAGAGAGAGAGAGAGAGAGAGAGAGAGAGAGAGAGAAAATGTTCTGAAGAAAATATCAGGGTGTAGTTAATTGTATCATCTCAGTGGAAGCCACAGCTAAAGAGGAAAGGCTTATAGGGGGTCCCTTTTCTGACCCCCATGGGAAAGTGAGGACTTTGAGAATATTTTACCAGTTGAAATAACACTTAGACTAGAAGGAAGACCAGAGGGAAGGAGGAGGTTGTCAAACTTCTAAGACCTAGATGATGAACTGAACAATACAGCCATCCAACTGCTACATGTGTGACCTTTCAAGTAGATGGCCACAGCTGGGATGGTGGCTCATGCCTGTAATCTCTGCACTTCAGATGCTAAGACTGAAGATGCCCCACCAGTTCCAGTCCTGACTGTTCTACACCAAGAGTTTCAGGCTAGCCAGGGCTGGATAGAAGGCCCTGTCCCAAGAAAGAAAACAAGTTTTTAAAATAGAGTGACTGAGAGATGGATCCAAGGTCAAGAGAGATGCCACAGCCACCAGAGGCCCCAAAAGTCATAGGCCTGGGGGGTATGTGCTCTTCTCCTTGACCCTAGGTCATCTCTCCACTCAGAACTATGAGAGCCATCTAGGGGGCAGGAGATTGAGGCACAGAAAATTCTTCTGCCTTAAAACCCAATAGACTGGCCCTGCCGTTCTAGATTCATGAGACTCATTATCCCATCTTTTATTCCAATTTCCTCCTTCTTTGGTTAAGAACATCTAACCAAAACCTGTCCCATCACTGTGAGAAAAGCGACTCTAAACCTTCCTAATGCTGCAACCCCTTAATACAGTTCCCCATACCATAACATTATACTCATTGCTACTTCATAACTATAACTTTGCTTCTATTATGGATCATGATATAAATATCTGATGTGCATGATATCTTATGTGCACCCCTGTGGAAGGATTGTTTAACCCCTCCCCCAAGGTTGACAACCACTATTCTAGAGGCATAGTTCTGCCTGGTTCTGACGCTCTATAGGTAGGAGGTAAATGTGACTCAAAGTGAACGAAGTCTAAAACTTCACACTTAGAAGAGACAAACATGGGGCTGTGTGTACTGGAAGGATGAATTTAACGAGTGAAAATGACATAGATTTGAGGAAGCCAGAAGCTAGAGTGTTATACGCTATGGAGGCTTGAATGTCATGGTCCCCATAGTCTCTGACATTTGAACACTGAGTTACTAGTTAGTGGCAGCGTTTGAGTAGGATTAAGAGGTGTGGCCTTGCTGGTGTTTGTCATTTAGAGACTTTAAAGATTCATGAAATTCTAGTTCACTTTCTTCTTCATGCTTGCAGTTCAAGGTTTTAGTCCCCAGCTTCCTGTTCCTGCTCCTGCCTGCTGTTTGTTGTCAGGTCTCCCTCCCATGATGGACTTTTATCCCTCTGGAACCATAAGCCCAAATAAGCTCTTTAAGGTGCCTTGGTCACGGTGTTATCTCAGAGCCACAGAAAAGTAGCTAATTCACAAACTAGACTGTGCTGCCTCCCAGCGCATACACTGAAGTGGTTTCCCTGTACCTCAAGAAGAAGAGTACTTCAGTAAGTAATTAAGTCAAAATGAGGTCAGGCTAGGCTCAAGCCCAAAATGGGTAGTGTACATATAGAAAAGCTTAAGACACAGATATAAGGAATGACCATGTGAAGACTATGAGAAGAACTACCTTCAGGAAAAACTACATTGCCAGTCCCTCCGTGGAGGAATCCCAGCCTCCAGACTTAGGAGGAGACTAAGGCAGGAGTCCTTCAGTCAGGCATTATCTCAAAGGAGCAGTGAAATGCTCCTGCTGAGTTCAGCAGTGTCTTCCTGGCCACCTCAAGCCAGGACCACACAATGCTGTGCATGTCTGTCAAGAAACAGACATCAGTTGACTCTGTGTGGAGCCAAAGGACCCAAAATCTCCACAGACCATAAGAAGATGCTAATGGCTCCAGGAGATCTCTCATTGAACACCGATGCAATCTGTTGGTACCTCCCTTAAAACCGAACACAATTCTTCTGTGGGATTCATATCTTAGAACAGGTGTTAGACAAGACCAACACAGAATAAATTGGGGGAATAGATCACACACACATGTGACTGTGTCCATGACATGCTAGCACTGAGAAGTACAGAAATGGTACAGCTTACATAGGAGAGATAGGAGAAAGCAGATCAATCAGGTGGCTACATAGAGACATTACCATTTACAGTCAGCATGGCTGAGGTCTTCTCCTGCCCACACACACATGAGTACTGGCCAGCATCTTCTACAGCCAGGTCACAGATCTGCAGCTCACACACAGCCCCATCCTGCCTCAGGATGTATCTGCCCCCATCTCTCAGGGTCTCTGACCCCTTCCTCCACTCCACAGGGGCAGCCTTGCTCATCTGGCACCTCAGAGTGGCCATGGTGCATTCTGTGGCCTCTTGGTTTCTCAACTCTTCTATGAATCTAGGGGGCAGGGCTGAAAGGGCCAAGCAGACATTGAGAATGTGAAATCAAAGAACACCACACACAAGACACACAACTCACAATGAATGAAACACTATATTAAAAAAAAGCACACTGTGAACATGTGAAGAAAGGTGCAGATGGTGACAGAGACAAACTCATGGGCAACATAGAGGGCAATGGCACAGATGTGAACACAGAACATCTCTTGGCCATGCACAAAGCACAGATAGAGATGCCCAGATGACTGTAGTGGTAGAACAGATGGCCATTGGGTCACCACAGGAACTATATTACATATGGAGAACAAACATAGCAATGAGACAACATGGAGACACTAAGCCTCAGGTTCAGGTGGCCACACGTGATCTTTACCCTTGACACTCAGTGTGGCTGAGGTCTTCTCCTGCCCACACACACATGAGAACTCCCCAGCGTCTTCGACAGCCAGGTCACGGATCTGCAGCTCACACAGGGCCCCATCCTGTTTCAGGATGTATCTGCCCCCATCTCTCAAGGTCTCTGACCCCTTCCTCCACTCCACAGGGGCAGCCTTGCTCATCTGGCACCTCAGAGTGGCCATGGTGCCTTCTGTGGCCTCTTGGTTTCTCAACTCTTCTATGAATCTAGGGGGCAGGGCTGAAAGGGCCAAGCAGACATTGAGATCATGAAATCAAAGAACACCACACACAAGACACACAACTCACAATGAATGAAACACTATATTAAAAAAAAAGCACACTGTGAACATGTGAAGAAAGGTGCAGATGGTGACAGAGACAAACTCATGGGGAACATAGAGGGCAGTAGCACAGATGTGAACACAGAACATTTCCTGGGCATGTGGAAAACACAGATAGAGATGCCCAGATGACTGTAGTGGTAGAACAGATGGTCACTGGGTCACCACAGGAACTATACCACATATGGAGAACAGACATAGCAACGAGACAACATGGAGACACCAAGCCTCAGGTTCAGGTGGCCACACGTGATCTTTACCCTTGACACTCAGTATAGTTGACGTCTTCTCCTGCCCACACACACATGAGAACTCCCCAGCATCTTCTACAGCCAGGTCACAGATCTGCAGCTCACACACAGCCCCATCCTGCCTCAGGCTGTATCTGCCCCCATCTCTCAGGGTTTCTGACCCCTTCTTCCACTCCACAGGAGCAGCCTTGCTCATCTGACACCTCAGAGTGGCCATGGTGCCTTCCGTGGCCTCTTGGCTTCTCAGGTCTTCTATGAATCTGGGGGGCAGGGCTGAAAGGGCCAAGCAGACACTGAGAACATGGGACTCTTTGAAGGACACACCCCACAGAACATGGGATACATAAGGAGATGCACATTCTGACAAATGACTTGAAGCAGGAACATTGAATCAGGGAACAGATGGGAAGGAAGCAAAACTCCAGGAGTTGGGGTGGGCATGAACATGAGTACATCTCTTGGACAATTGGAAGTAGTGACGTAGATTCCCCCAATGACCATAATTACAAGACAGCTGGCCCCTTGGTCACTACAGGAGCTATGTCACATACGGAGAACAGACATGTGTTCAGGTGGCCACACGTGATCTTTACCCTTGACACTCAGTGTAGTTGACGTCTTCTCCTGCCCACACACACATGAGAACTCCCCAGCATCTTCTACAGCCAGGTCACGGATCTGCAGCTCACACACGGCCCCATCCTGCCTCAGGCTGTATCTGCCCCCATCTCTCAGGGTCTCTGACCCCTTCCTCCACTCCACAGGGGCAGCCTTGCTCAGCTGGCACCTCAGAGTGGCCATGGTGCCTTCCGTGGCCTCTTGGCTTCTCAGGTCTTCTATGAATCTGGGGGGCAGAGCTGGAAGGGCCAAGCAGACACTGAGAACATGGGACTCTTTGAAAGACACACTCCACAGAACACGGGATACATAAGGAGATGCACATTCTGACAAAGAAGTTAAGTCAGGAGCAGTGAACTAGGGAACAAATGCAAAGGAAGCAAGACCGGGGTAGACATGAACATGAGTACATCTCTTGGACAATTGGAAGCAGTGATGGAGATTTCCCCATGACCATCATTACAGGACAGATGGCCCCTTGGTCACTACAGGAGCTATGTCACATATGGAGAACAGACAAGCAATGAGACAACGTGGAGACACCAAGCCTCAGGTTCAGGTGACCACAGATAATCTTTTTACCCTTGACACTCAGTGTGGCTGAGGTCTTCTCCTGCCCACACACACATGAGTACTCCCCAGAATCTTCCATGGTCAGGCCACGGATCTGCAGCTCACACAGGGCCCCATCCTGCCTCAGGCTGTATCTGTCCCCATCTCTCAGGGTCTCTGTTCCCTTCCTCCACTCCACAGGGGCAGCCTTGCTCATCTGGCACCTCAGAGTGGCCATGGTGCCTTCCGTGGCCTCTTCACTCCTCAGACCCTCTGTGAACTTGGTGGGCAGGGCTAAGGAGGTCAGAAAGGCACAGGAATTATTATGTTCAGAGCATGTGAAGCAGACAGGGTATGATGCACACTATACATGAACAGCACAAAGAAGACACAAACCCCACTGAGGGTGGGGTCATGTACTGCTATGCTGAGAGCAGGCTGTGAAATTTATGTTCTCTTAATATCAGGACCATGGTCCTTTTCATCGATCTGGTATGATGATCAGAGGCAAGTCCAGAAACACATAGGGGTGCCACATTCTCTGTAGAACTTTAGCAGACATGGTTCAGCTTGGATGACGACAGGACATGGAATCTACCAGAAAAGGTTCTTAACTTTGTGGTGGCGCAAGGTGGAGGAAAGGCAGCTGGGCATATGTTTTTGCCTATCTCCTACAGATTCCCAAAAGCTGGGACTCTGTCCAGTCATGAAAGGATGTGACACACAGACAAAAGAGCAGAATATGGGATGAGAAGGACAAGCACCCTGCCCATAGACACCAAGACACCAATCCAATTGGCCACATTTCTTTACCATTAATACTCAGTGTGGCTGAGGTCTTCTCCTGCCCACATACACACGAGTACGTCCCAGTATCCACCACAGCCAGGCCATGGATCTGCAGTTCACACACAGACCCAGCCTGCCTCAGGGTGTATCTGTCCCCATCTTTCAGGGTCTCGGACCCTTTCCTCCACTGCACAGGAGCAGCCTTGCTCAGCTCACATCTTAAGATTGCTGTGGCCCCTTCTGTGGCTTCTTGGCTTCTCAGGTCTTCTATAAATTTGGCAGGCAAGCCTGGGAAGGGGCAAGAATGACTGAGAGCATGGAACCCTCTGATGGTCTCTGAGTAAACATGGAACCCACAAGGATGTGACACACAGACAAAAGGGGCAGAATATGGGATGAGCAAGTCAAGTGACCTGCCCATAGACACCAAGGCACCAATCCAATTGGCCACACATCTCTACCATTAATATTCAGTGTGGCCGAGGTCCTCTCCTGCCCCCCCCCCCACACACATGAGTATGCCCCAGTATCCACCACAGCCAGGCCACACATTGATCAAAAGCCAGAGTGTGAGTAACTGAACCCATACACAGATGGGGAAGGAAGCAGGTAATGGGACAGACAGCAGCAGGAGGATCTGCTTGAGCAAATGGACAGACGGGCACAGGGTACCACAGATGCTGTGCCACACATGGAGGCAAGAGGAAGTGATAGGAACAACATAAAGACAAGCCATCTGTCTTTACCCCTGACGGTCAGCATGGCTGATGTCTTCTCCTGCCCACACACACATGAGTACTCCCCAGCGTCGGCCGTGGTCAGGCCGTGGATCTGCAGCCCACACACAGTTCCGTCCTGCCTCAGGCCATATTTGTCTCCATCTTGCAAGGTCTTCGTTCCTTTCTTCCACGTCACCGGAGCTGCCTTGCTCAGTTCACAGCTCAGCGTAGCCGTGGCACCTTCTGTGGCCTCTTCATTCTTCAGACCGTCTATGAACTTAGCTGGAAGGGCTGGGGAGGTCAGAAAGACACAGACGCAATCACACTCTCTGGGAACAGGGAAGACCCGAGATGAGGATGGTACAGGGAAGACAGGAAGCCCTGCTGCACACAGACCACACGCTGGGCATGCTAATCACAGATGGGGGCGGGGCTTCCCTAAGTCTAGACAATGTGTCTCATGGCCACAGTCCATTCCATGGTTTCCACTGGCCTCAGACTGAGCTTGGCTTGTGGGGCTGAGGACGACACCAAGATCAACAGGATCGTGGAGCATGCTGGAGACAGGACGTGACACTCAATGGTGTAATACACTTAACGGTGAAATACACTCTGGAGGTCGAAAGGAAAGGAGCACGAAACAGCATAGCAGGAGCAGGAAGAGTGTGGCACATAAACTGGTCAGCCTGACCCTGGTGAAGCAGCAAAGGCAGAGAGCCTGAAGACCAGGAGGTCTAGACAGAGAGCCCAGGGCCAGGGCAGCAGAAACATTTACAATGGTATCCCTGAGAGCCAGGGCCAGGGCAGCAGAAACATTTACAATGGTATCCCTGAGAGCCCAGGGCCAGGGCAGCAGAAACATTTACAATGGTATCCCTGAGAGCCCAGGGCCAGGGCAGCAGAAACATTTACAATGGTATCCCTGAGAGCCCAGGGCCAGGGCAGCAGAAACATTTACAATGGTATCCCTGGACCCAGGTCTCCTGTGCCCGCCGGGCTCAATGGCCTGGCCTAGCTGCTAGGTCACACTATGGCTTGGTTGTGGATTCCTTCGGTGGTTCTTACGCCATCATTTTGATTGTGCTGAGAGAGCACACGGAGTAGTCGAGTGCCTCCCCCCAAAGAGTCACAGCAAGCCCCACTTCTCAGAACAGAACAGGCCGGGAAGAAGAGACGGCTTGGCTGGGTGGGAAGAAGTCACAAGCCTCTTCCTGGATCTGTCAGCCTAGAATGGGTGGCCACAGGGTCTGGCCCCATCTTCACAGTGCAGGCACACTCTCTGGTGTGTAAATAGAGACAGAGATCCATGATTGAACAAATGGATCTAACGCTGTCCTCAGTTACTATGAGGGAAGCGGTCGCAGAGAAGAGGAGGGACAAACTGGTTCTTGCTTGCCAAAGCTGGAGACTTCCTCTGGCTCCCAGGCCAAGACTGAGAACTCTTGAATGTCCATCTCTGTGTGCTTGGAGGTCTTTAAGGACAGCGGCTCAGAGTATCCTCAGGATTTTATGGTTCAGGGTAGCTTCTGGAAAAGCAGCAGTCTTGAAAGGCCCAGGCAAGGCATCCATATGCATCACTCTTGTTGGGGGAAACCCAGTTTTGAAAGCCGCTGTTTGCCAGGACGCTGCATACCTCAGCTATGAACAGCATGTCCTGGGGTTGGGAATAGGGAGTGTGTCTTCTTGTGACCTCTCTCTAACTCTGTAGCCATGGGACAGGCCTCGGGTGCACCCTTCTGCTATCCTTTGGAATGTCTGAATGCCTCTTCATTTTGACAGCAGGCCTCTTCACGTGGCAGCTGGTTTTCATTCAAATGTCTCCAGTGATTGTGCAGGACATAGGGAGTCACCTGCCACAGGCTGGACAAAGAGACAGTCAGGCCTTGCAATACCTTCCTCTCCAGTTCCCTCAGTAGTTGGTTCTTCATGTGAGAGCAGAGCCCACCAGGACAAGGTCTTCTTGCACTTGTGGGAGATTCATTCCATCCTTGCTCTCCAGGATGTCCAGAGCCCTCCAACAATGTCTGTACATCCCATCTGTTTCCCTGCACTGAGGTGCTCAGGCCCCCCGAGGACTCCTGACAGGGAGCCAACTCAACACCAGGCCACTGGTCGCCAGTCACACCAAGATAAGTATTCACCAGTCACTGAATCACAGTTCCCTGGACACACCGTGACTCAGGAGCATATCCCAGTAGGCCACTCTGAGAAGGTCTGTTGCTGCCAGTGCCTCCATGAGGATTCCCAAGATCCATTGCAGCCAGTCTACAGGGCTCCAGATATGATAGCTGCCTCAATCTGTGAGTGCCTCCATCTCTGATCTCCAAAGCCTTTCTCTCCACTCCAGGGAGTCACCTTGTTCTGCTCACACTCCAGGGAGGCGCCTTCCTCTGTTCACACTCCACAGTGTGACCCTATTCCCTGTAATGCTCTTCCTAGGCCTCTAAGCATCTGTGAAGTGCTGTCCACAACTGGGAAGGATACATAGGCACAGAGACCCTTACATTCTGTGGCCGTGGACAAAAGTGGGCCACAGACACTATATGTACGACACAGGACATGTAGAGTGATCAGAGGCAGGATCAGCAAACCCTTTTCCAGGGGGAAGATCTAGAACTGACCAGGGAAAGCCCAGGGAGGACAGCATCGGGATCACCCCCACAGACATGTCTTTACATCTCCTCATCACCATAAGACAAGCCCTCACCTCCACCCTGACTCTCACGGGGTGGTGTCCCATCTTCATCTGACTCCTAAGAGTGGACCTTTGACCTTACCTGATACTTACCTGAATCCTCACCTTCACAGTCAGGCACATGACAAGGCTGTTCTTCCTGTGTGCCTGTTGTATATGCCATTCCTGCCATTTGCCTCCTCTTTTTCCTGGTGATCCTCCAGGACTTCTAATTACATCTTTGCAATTGGTTGCATGAACACACATACACAGACACACAGACACACACAGACACACACAGACACACACACACACACACAGACACACACACACACACACACACACACACACCACTCATTCCAGCCAGGACATTCTTGAGGTTAAGAAACATCCAATTCTCCATTGTTTTCTGGCATTTAAAGTGGGTCCCATACAAGTATGAGAAACATCAGCTAACAGGTTCCAGAGTAGACATAGACAATCAGGAAAGGTGGTTGGAAGATGTTCAAGACACAGAGACACCCATACACAGAGACACCCGCACACAGGAACACACGTGGTCTTTACCCCTGATGGTCAGCGTGGCTGAGGTCTTTTCCTGTCCGCACGTGCACAGGTACTCTCCAGCATCTGCCATGGTCAGGTTGCAGATCTGCAGCTCACACACGGCCCCATCCTGCTTCAGGCTGTATCTGTCCCCATCTCTCAGGGTCTCTGTTCCCTTCCTCCACTCCACGGGGACAGCCTTGCTCAGTTCACACTGCAGTGTGGTCGTGTCCCCTTCTGTGGCCTCCTTGCTCCTGAGCCTTCTGACAAAGTGGACAGGCAGGGCTGGGAGGGTAAGACAAAGATTGGAGCATCATATCTGCTACAGAGTGTGGGAAGATAGAACGTGACAAAGGACAGGATAGGGAACAAGACAGAACACAGCAACAGGAGAGTGGGAAGCCAGTTGCAGATGCTGGTATTTTCTGATATATATATTTTTTTCAAGAAGTAAGGTGGGATGCACAGTAGGTGTACAGGCATGGGGGGAGGGAAGCCATGCGTGCTCTTTACCCTTGACAGTCAGTGTGGCTGAAGTCTTCTCCTGCCCGCATACACACGAGTACTCCCCTGCATCTGCCACGAGCAGACTACAGATCTGCAGCT
>LR749554.1:1771904-1814404 GCA_902729485.2 Mus minutoides
CCAGCTCCCCTCAGTGACTGAGGGTTCCATTATAGCAAAGCTACATGTAAGCCATCCTGAACTCCTAGACTTGAAGGGTAGGAGATCAGAGGTTTCATCCAATGATGAATAGGGCAAATAAGGTTCGATGGTAAATAAGGGCTGGAATAGATGGGTAGGTGGGTGGATGGATGGCAGGAAGATGGATGGATGGATGGATAGATGGATGGATGGATGGATAAATGGATAGATGGATGGATGGATGGATAATAAGTAAGCTAATGGATGTGTATAGATGGTAGATGGGTGAATGGTTATATGGGTGGGTGATAAATGGATACATGGACAAACAAGTAGCTAGATAAGTAGGTAGCATGATGTGGAAGGTGGATGATAGATGGAAGGAAGATTGATGAAGAATGGGCTTAGGTAGAGACAAATGGTGGCTGTAAATGGATGGATGCATGCACGGGAGATGGGTAGGTCAGTAAGTGGGAGGAGGATGGAAGCACCCGTGGGATCACATTGAGAACAGGGCTACGGCAGTACAGGAAGACTGCTCAAAGCCAAGCTCTACAGAATGGACATATTCTGGGGACAAGGTGTACTCTACACTGAAGGTTCCTGAAGTCCTGTCTGCCAGGCACAGGCCACATTTATGATGGCCACATCCACACATGTGTCATAGGTGTGTGGTTATGCCCATATCTCTAAGCCTTTCGAGTAAGTAAATGCACATCAACATGGACATATATGCACATACACATGGACATATATGCACGTAAACATGGACATATATGCATGTACAAGGACTTAAACCACCTTTGGCCCTTGTCTCCATGTAAGGCCCAGCCCAGGTTAGCCAGACTCTCTTGCTTTTCCAGGAGGCAGTGGCAATTCTGGCCTGAGATACCACACATTGGAAAATTGCCAGCCCCAATTCAAAAACCACAGCTAGAAATCTTGGGCATCTAACCCCTCTGCAGCAGCTGCAGAGCTAGGAGACAAAGGACACCCACTGGGCGAGGCGGAGGCAGGATAGGGATGCCCACCTGTGACCTTCAGCTGGGCCTCTGAGGAGCATGAGCCCACTTGGAGAGTGATGGTTCCGGCATCCTCCAGGGTCACCTGAGGAGGCAGGAGGAAGATGCTTGGTTGGCACCCCACCTTCTCCAAAAGGGGTCCATCGATCCATCTTCCCAGGCCCTAGTGATAGGGCTTTGTCACCTCCCCAACCCAATGCCCTGGAAGAGGACCTTCCCTAATGATCTCAGAACCTTTTATGTGCAGGCAGAAGCAGAACCCCACCTTATGCAGAGTGAGCAGGTAGAGTGTGCCCTGCTCCACAGTGATGTCGTTCATCTCATTGCACTGCAAGGGAACCCCTCCCAAAGCCCAGCGAGCCTCCTGGCCTGAGGCCCTGGACAGCCGGCACCGGAAGTGGGCATCCTGGCCCTCGATGAGCTGCATATCCTTCAGGGGCTCCAGAACGGTCACCTCGGGGACTAGACACAGAAGCATGGGTATCAGCCTTTGCATCTGGAATGTTCTCTCAAATGGTAGAGCTCCCATATCCCTGGAGTCACATGCTACCTCAACCCAATCTTCAACTCTCTCTCTAGCTCTATATAGAGCACACACCCCTGGTTCAGGCCCACGGAGAATCTAGAGGTAACCTAGGACTTGGAGTATTACCGTCTGCAGAATCTCTGAGGGATAGTAGGTAGGTTCTAAGTACCATCACCATAGGAGCTTATGGGAAGCCCACTGTACCTGCCTACCTGCCAAATCTATGTGTGAAATTACCACACAGGTCCTCACAACCAGAGCTTCGGCCCCCCAAGAGTGCCTATCTATCTATCTGTGTTCCCCAAATTTGCCTAACACTCTTCTCCCAGGAGCAGGAAGCCATGATCCACCAGAGCCAGATACCTCGGACTGTGAGCTGAGCAGAAGATGAATGGCCGCCCACGTGGAAGGAGACAGTGCCAGCATCCTCCAGTGTCACACCCTTCAACTGGAGCACGTGGGTACAGCCGTCTCCAAGGACAGCCACCTCTGTCACTTCATTGCTCTGCAGTGGCAGGCCTTGGAGGTGCCACTGGACGTCTGTAGCTCCTGCCTGTGACACCTTGCAAGTGAACTCCACATCCTCATCGGCCTGCACCTCCATGTCCACAAGTCCCCGCACAATGGTCACCTCAGGCTCTGGGGGAGGGGCACAGAGGAGAGAGGGTCTTTATCAGTCTGCGTCAAATTCCCATGGCCTCTTCTCCTGAAAGCCTTCCTTGACATCCAGGGCTCTTCTGCTCCCTGACACGGCAGGTCGCCTGCTGGCCTTACAGCGCGGAGGCTGAGCTGGGACACTTGCTTCCCCACAGTCCAAGAGGAAAACTGGCTACACAGGGCTGAGTGGTGCAGATGGCCCTGATACCGCTGCCAGTCCTATCTTGGCTAGTTTGGCATGAAGCAAAACCTTCTATAGGAATAAGTAAGGGCTCAGCGAATGCCCCAAAGCAATGCTGAATTTCCTGCTGGCTGGAGAAGAGGAGGCAGGGTCCCCTGTGGGGACTGAGGTCTGTTCTGGCTGTCAGGACCCTTCAGAAAATCAGAACTGGATGTAGTGTAGAAACAAGGTGGAAAGAGCTATGATATAAAGGTCCTGGCCCCAGTGTAAGCTGCACCCAGGAGATCCATAGGGAGTGGGCATGGTGAGAAGGGCTCAAACTTTCCTCCTGGAGTCTAGCTACTCACCTTTGACTCTGAGGGAGGCCAAGGTCTTCTGGCCACCCACCAGGCAGGCATATTCACCGGTGTCCTTCGCCTCCAGCCCGTGGATCAGCAGCTCGCACACAGCCCCTTGGCGCCGCATCTCATACTTGGCGCCGATGTGCAGCTCCACCCCCTCCTTGAGCCACTGCACTGGAGTCCCAGGCTCTGCTTCGCTCAGTTGACAACACAGCCGTGCCGTGCCACCCGCTTCCTGCTCTGTGCTTTGCAGGTTGGTCTTGAACTTGGGCTTGGGGGCTGAGGACCATCAAAGAATACTTAGAGCTTCAGGTTCCAACTCCCTGACTCTGACTGAATAAGGTCCCCTGCTCTTCAGGGAGGAGGAGAGGGCTGGGCATATGCCAACCAGAGGCAGCTCACCTCGGACAGAGAGCCTGGAGATGCTCTGCGCGTGGCCTGCGTCGCAGGTGTATTCGCCTGCGTCCTCCTGCTCCACCCCATGAACCAGCAGCTCCGCAGTTGTGCCCTTCTGTACCATCTGATATTTAGCACAAGGAAAAAGCTGCAAGGAGCCCTTGCGCCACTCCACGCTCACAGCCTCCTGGCTCAACTCGCATTGCAGGTGTGCGGTGGCCCCCTCATCTACCTCCTGGGCCTGCAGTTCCCGGAGGAACCGCACGGGAGCAGCTGCAAGGTCGAGAGACAGCAATAAGAGCAGGTCAGGGAATCATCCACAGTAGATCCGTGGTCAGGATTCACAAGACACCACTGCAGGGAGGAACTGCAGAGCTGTATACAGCAGTGAAACCGGGTTTCTGCACCTGAAGCTAACAGGGAAGGGAGAACACATGGAGGGATGTCCTTGAGGAGCTACAGCGAACAAGAGTAGCTGAGGTCATGGGGACCCTGAAGTGATATATAATATAATATAATTAATATGGGACATAAACGGCTACGGGACAGATATGGAGACAGAGGACACATAAGACTTGGGTCACCTGGCAAGACAGTAGAGAAGCTACCATAGGAGGGACATGCATGAACAATGTCCCTGAACAATGACAGAGTGAAGAATTTACTCAGGAGACCCTCAGAGGTCCAGCTATGGTTTAGGGAGGCAGACCTCAGGGCCACCACTTTGAGTAAGTTCTGGCTGCAACTGTGAAGGTCAGCGTGAAAACGTGAAAACCGTACCCACACAGCGAGCTCGAAAGCCTGGAGTCAACCAGCCCTGGGCACCCACCTGTGACCATGAGCGTGGCGCTTGTGGTCTGAGAGCCACAGGTGCAACTGTACTCGCCCGCATCCTCGCGACGCACGTCCCTAAGCAACAGCTCTGCCACACAGCCCTGCTGCCGTGCCTCTCGGCGAGTGTCACCCTGCAGCTCCAGGCCGCCCTTGCTCCAGACAACGGCAGCGTTGGGGACTGACAGCTCACACCGCAGGCTGGCCATGGAGCCTTCTTCTGCTTGCAGATTCTGCAGTGGCTGCTGGAATACCGCCTGTGGAGCTGCGAGAAGATGAGAGGCTAGTAGACTCAACTCAGCCTTGCCTCTGAATAACCTAAGGTGCCACACAGGGTGAGGCCGAGCTCCTCTATAGTCCCAAGGCAGCCCTGGGGTTGCTGCAGGATGGGGACATGGGTCTAGGTGGGCTTCAGGGCAAGGGAGCTGGTGGGGAGGTTAGTAAGTACTCAAGATCTGACCCTGGGTGCTTGCTTCCCTTTTAGACAATCCGGTCCCCTGAAGGGCTATATACAAAGGACCCAGGGAGACACTCACATCAGACCACCCAGAAGAGAATCAAGTCTAGTCATGATTCTACAGACCACAACCGAGAGAGGATTTTGTTCTCCAAGATCACAGCCTGAGATCGGAACTTGGATCATAGCCTTGCCCTTCCCAGGCTGCTGGTATAGACTTATCCCTCTGATACTAAGGTACAGTATGTCCCATAGACCCCAGGAAATAGCCAGACCTTGCGAGATCAGGTAGGGGTCTGGAGCAACCACTGGCCACACAAGGAACATGTCTCCACTCTGAAGAGTATGGGACGCACTGGGGGACCCACCTGTTCTCTCTGGATATCCAACTTACCCCCAGCAAAAGAGAGTATTTGGCTAAACCTGACACGCAGAAACTGAAATATGGATGGCAAAGAGTAGAACATCTGAAAACATGGTCGGGGAGGGGAGGATTCTGCCCCAGCATGGTAAGTGGTGGTGTGAGGACATAAGGGTTGAGGTACAGACACCAAGACCCTGGAGAGTGCTGTGGCTGAGACCAGTCGTGAATGAGGCAACCCTGGGGAGAGCTCAAGTAGAACAAGGCAGATATAGAACAAGAACGGAAGTCCAAGACCATCAGGCCACAGGAGTCATTTACCCATAATGCTCAGTGTGGCTGAGGTCCTCTCCTGCCCACATGTGCACGAGTACTCTCCAGTATCTTCCACAGTCAAGTCATGGATCTCCAGCTCACACACAGCCCCATCCTGCCTCAGGCTGTATCTGGCCCCATTTCTTAGGGTCTCGGACCCTTTCTTCCACACCACAGGGGCCTTCTTGCTTAGCTCACACCGCAGTGTGACTGTTGAACTTTCCGGGGCCTCTTGGCTTCTCAAGGCTTCGATGAATCTGGCTGATAGGGCTGGGAAAGACCAAGGCGTCACTGAGAACTTGACAATGGAAGATCTTATACACAGGACACACACCCACACATAACCAGGAACACCACAGAAAACAGGTAAAGGAAAGTATAGAGGGTGGGTGGGAGGAAACACTCCACGAGGAATAGAAAGGCAGAGCAATAGATTTGAAAATGAGACTATGTCTTCAGCAAACAGATACAGGCCAGATGGCCACTAGGTCACCACAGTAGCTGTGTCACATATGAAGTCAGACAGCAAAAAGACAACATGGAGACACCAAGCCTCAGGTTCAGGTGGCCACACGTGATCTTTACCCTTGACACTCAGTGTGGTTGAGGTCTTCTCCTGCCCACACACACATGAGAACTCCCCAGCATCTTCTACAGCCAGGTCACAGATCTGCAGCTCACACACAGCCCCATCCTGCCTCAGGCTGTATCTGCCCCCATCTCTCAGGGTCTCTGACCCCTTCCTCCACTCCACAGGGGCAGCCTTGCTCATCTGGCACCTCAGAGTGGCCATGGTGCCTTCCGTGGCCTCTTGGTTTCTCAACTCTTCTATGAATCTAGGGGGCAGGGCTGAAAGGGCCAAGCAGACATTGAGAATGTGAAATCAAAGAACACCACACACAAGNCCTTCCTCCACTCCACAGGGGCAGCCTTGCTCATCTGGCACCTCAGAGTGGCCATGGTGCCTTCCGTGGCCTCTTGGTTTCTCAACTCTTCTATGAATCTAGGGGGCAGGGCTGAAAGGGCCAAGCAGACATTGAGAATGTGAAATCAAAGAACACCACACACAAGACACACAACTCACAATGAATGAAACACTATATTAAAAAAAAGCACACTGTGAACATGTGAAGAAAGGTGCAGATGGTGACAGAGACAAACTCATGGGCAACATAGAGGGCAATGGCACAGATGTGAACACAGAACATCTCTTGGCCATGCACAAAGCACAGATGGAGATGCCCAGATGACTGTAGTGGTAGAACAGATGGCCACTGGGTCACCACAGGAACTATACCACATATGGAGAACACACATAGCATGAGACAACATGGAGACACCAAGCCTCAGGTTCAGGTGGCCACACGTGATCTTTACCCTTGACACTCAGTGTAGTTGAGGTCTTCTCCTGCCCACACACACATGAGAACTCCCCAGCATCTTCAACAGCCAGGTCATGAATCTGCAGCTCACACACAGCCCCATCCTGCTTCAGGATGTATCTGCCCCCATCTCTCAAGGTCTCTGACCCCTTCCTCCACTCCACAGGGGCAGCCTTGCTCAGCTGGCACCTCAGAGCGGCCATGGTGCCTTCTGTGGCCTCTTGGTTTCTCAGGTCTTCTATAAATCTGGGGGGCAGGGCTGAAAGGGCCAAACAGACACTGAGAACATGGGACTCTTTGAAGGACACACCCCACAGAACACGGGATACATAAGGAGATGCACATTCTGACAAATGACTTGAAGCAGGAACACTGAATCAGGAAACAGATGGGAAGGAAGCAAAACTCCAGGAGTTGGGGTGGGCATGAACATGAGTACATCTCTTGGACAATTGGAAGTAGTGACGTAGATTCCCCCAATGACCATAATTACAAGACAGATGGCCCCTTGGTCACTACAGGAGCTATGTCACATATGGAGAACAGACATATGTTCAGGTGGCCACAGATGATCTTTACCCTNATGTCTCCACACTGCCTAATCTGAAGCCTCCTCAGGCTTTATACTTCATATGAACCTGGCATGTAGACCCAAAGGTGGCCAGAATCACATGGAGAACCTGAAATTTCCTAGAGAATACAGGAGTTCAGGACATGACAGTTAAGACAAGATACATGGGATCCAACAACACAAACCCCACAGCAGCACAAGGCTGTGGGGGGAGCTGCTGCAGATACTGTTGTCTTTTGGATAACACACTCCATGAAGCAGGACTGGATCCCACGCAGTGACAGACAAGATGACCTTCATACTGGGACACCGTCACCCAGATCTACTTAGGCAGTTGTGGTCTTTACCCCTGACAGTCAGCATGGCTGTTATCTTTGCTTCCCCCACAGACACATGCGTGTTCTCCAGCACCTAACATGGCCAGGCTGTACATCTGCAGCTCACGCATGGCCCCCTTTTGCTGCAGCTTGTATCTGTCTGTGTCCCTAAGAGTCTCGGTTCCCTTCTTCCACTCCACAGAGGCCTATCTGCTGAGCTGACATTGCAGAGTGACGCTGCACCCTTCCATGAACTCCTTGGACTTCAGCTCTTCTGTGAATAGTGTGGGCAGGACTAGGAAGGATCAGATGGACAGAAGCTATGAAACTCCATGAGAGTTTTGACAGTCATTATCTGAGTATCCAGGAAGAAACAGAAGCAGAAGGGTGGAAGATCACAGGAAGAGGCAGATTCAAGTGTGTGAAGTGAGGTTCCTGTGCTGTGCTACTGAGACGAAGGCTGAGTGGCAGATGGGTGTCATTCCAGACTCACCTTCTCGATTGTTCTTTCTATGCTCTCCCACCACTAGGAGACATGCCAGGCATTTGAGATCAAGCCATACATGCACAAACATTTCTCAGCTGACCTCCATGGCGGGCATCTCGCAACTGTGATGTCCTCCAGCCTCATAGATGGAGGCCCTTCACATGAGGCCTCCAACTCAGAACTGTTCATGCTTGGACCCACTTCTACTGCTCATCTAAGATCATATTTCCTCTACACCACACTCTTGCCTTGACACTACTAGAGTCACACTCCACCCGTTAGTGCCACCTGGTCCCGGATGGACTGCAGCTGGGGCCACCTAGGCATGACTTTGAGCCTTGGATCTGTCCTGATGTCCTTCCCACTGACTGATAAGAACTGACTCTGGGTATATTTGAAATTGGATGTACATCTCCAAATGGATATTAAATCAATACAATGGCAGAAAAACTGAACTTGGCAATTGGCCTTTGAAGAGGTGGAAATGTAAAATGAAGTCATCCGGATGAATGATTAATCCAATAAGAATAATGTCCCTATAAAACATCTGGATACAAACAAGATGATAGTATAAAGACTTGGGGACTCCAACTACCTGGGACCCAGTGAGAGGCCTTTGACAGAGCTAACCCTGCTAGCAATCTGATCACAGACCTTCAATATAGAAAGGAAATTAATTTCTGTCTAAAGAGTCCTGGCGGTGACACAAACAACACAACTTTAAGAATCCTATTGTAACAAATACTTAAGAATCTGGGGCTGTCTGAACAGGTAAAGGATAAAGGCTGGATGACTTTTGAAGTATATATTAGAGAAATCAAGATGGTTGGGAAGTGTCTGGAAATATGGATATTAATGCTGCATCTGGTCGGGCCTCGGACAGGAATGGGAAGTGAAACTAGAAGGAAGGAAGGTGAACCTTGTGACAGTGGCCGTGAACTTGGCCACATTCTGTTCTAGTGCCTCATGGAATGCAGAATTTGGAAACAGTAAAACTGGAGCCCCAGAGGGAGTTGATAGGCAACGCATTGGAGGTATAATGTGGTTTCTTCTTTCTGCTTATAGAAACAGTGAGAAAATAGGGGGATAAATAAAAGAACTACTAAATAAAATAGAAAAGGAACTGAAGATTTAGAGAATTTACAGCCTATCTATGCTGCCGAGAGTGGGGGAGGGAGGAGAAGGAGAGAGGGAATGAGGGGGAGAGAGAGAGAGAGAGAGAGAGAGAGAGAGAGAATGTTCTGAAGAAAATATCAGGGTGTAGTTAATTGTATCATCTCAGTGGAAGCCACAGCTAAAGAGGAAAGGCTTATAGGGGGTCCCTTTTGTGACCCCCATGAGAAAGTGAGGACTTTGAGAATATTTTACCAGTTGAAATAACACTTAGACTAGAAGGAAGACCAGAGGGAAGGAGGAGGTTGTCAAACTTCTAAGACCTAGATGATGAACTGAACAATACAGCCATCCAACTGCTACATGTGTGACCTTTCAAGTAGATGGCCACAGCTGGGATGGTGGCTCATGCCTGTAATCTCTGCACTTCAGATGCTAAGGCTGAAGATGCCCCACCAGTTCCAGTCCTGACTGTTCTACACCAAGAGTTTCAGGCTAGCCAGGGCTGGATAGAAGGCCCTGTCCCAAGAAAGAAAACAAGTTTTTAAAATAGAGTGACTGAGAGATGGATCCAAGGTCAAGAGAGATGCCACAGCCACCAGAGGCCCCAAAAGTCATAGGCCTGGGGGGTATGTGCTCTTCTCCTTGATCCTAGGTCATCTCTCCACTCAGAACTATGAGAGTCATCTAGGGGGCAGGAGATTGAGGCACAGAAAATTCTTCTGCCTTAAAACCCAATAGACTGGCCCTGCCGTTCTAGATTCATGAGACTCATTATCCCATCTTTTATTCCAATTTCCTCCTTCTTTGGTTAAGAACATCTAACCAAAACCTGTCCCATCACTGTGAGAAAAGCGACTCTAAACCTTCCTAATGCTGCAACCCCTTAATACAGTTCCCCATACCATAACATTATACTCATTGCTACTTCATAGCTATAACTTTGCTTCTATTATGGATCATGATATAAATATCTGATGTGCATGATATCTTATGTGCACCCCTGTGGAAGGATTGTTTAACCCCTCCCCCAAGGTTGACAACCACTATTCTAGAGGCATAGTTCTGCCTGGTTCTGACGCTCTATAGGTAGGAGGTAAATGTGACTCAAAGTGAACGAAGTCTAAAACTTCACACTTAGAAGAGACAAACATGGGGCTGTGTGTACTGGAAGGATGAATTTAACGAGTGAAAATGACATAGATTTGAGGAAGCCAGAAGCTAGAGTGTTATACGCTATGGAGGCTTGAATGTCATGGTCCCCATAGTCTCTGACATTTGAACACTGAGTTACTAGTTAGTGGCAGCGTTTGAGTAGGATTAAGAGGTGTGGCCTTGCTGGTGTTTCTCATTTAGAGACTTTAAATATTCATGAAATTCTAGTTCACTTTCTTCTTCATGCTTGCAGTTCAAGGTTTTAGTCCCCAGCTTCCTGTTCCTGCTCCTGCCTGCTGTTTGTTGTCAGGTCTCCCTCCCATGATGGACTTTTATCCCTCTGGAACCATAAGCCCAAATAAGCTCTTTAAGGTGCCTTGGTCACGGTTTTATCTCAGATCCACAGAAAAGTAGCTAATTCACAAACTAGACTGTGCTGCCTCCCAACGCATACACTGAAGTGGTTTCCCTGTACCTCAAGAAGAAGAGTACTTCAGTAAGTAATTAAGTCAAAATGAGGTCAGGCTAGGCTCAAGTCCAAAATGGGTAGTGTACATATAGAAAAGCTTAAGACACAGATATAAGGAATGACCATGTGAAGACTATGAGAAGAACTACCTTCAGGAAAAACTACATTGCCAGTCCCTCCGTGGAGGAATCCCAGCCTCCAGACTTAGGAGGAGACTAAGGCAGGAGTCCTTCAGTCAGGCATTATCTCAAAGGAGCAGTGAAATGCTCCTGCTGAGTTCAGCAGTGTCTTCCTGGCCACCTCAAGCCAGGACCACACAATGTTGTGCATGTCTGTCAAGAAACAGACATCAGTTGACTCTGTGTGGAGCCAAAGGACCCAAAATCTCCACAGACCATAAGAAGATGCTAATGGCTCCAGGAGATCTCTCATTGAACACCGATGCAATCTGTTGGTACCTCCCTTAAAACTGAACACAATTCTTCTGTGGGATTCATATCTTAGAACAGGTGTTAGACAAGACCAACACAGAATAAATTGGGGGAATAGATCACACACACATGTGACTGTGTCCATGACATGCTAGCACTGAGAAGTACAGAAATGGTACAGCTTACATAGGAGAGATAGGAGAAATCAGATCAATCAGGTGGATACATAGAGACATTACCATTTACAGTCAGCATGGCTGAGGTCTTCTCCTGCCCACACACACATGAGTACTGGCCAGCATCTTCTACAGCCAGGTCACAGATCTGCAGCTCACACACAGCCCCATCCTGCCTCAGGATGTATCTGCCCCCATCTCTCAGGGTCTCTGACCGGAAGGAGGTGAGGTGTCCCCGTCGGAACGAGTAGACCGTGGAGTCTCACCGGTACCACGGAAGGCACCGGAGAACCAAAGAGTTGAGAAGATACTTAGATCCCCCGTCCCGACTTTCCCGGTTCGTCTGTAACTCTTACACTTTAGTTTCTTGTGGTGTGTGTTCACACACAACTCACAATGAATGAAACACTATATTTAAAAAAAAGCACACTGTGAACATGTAAAGAAAGGTGCAGATGGTGACAGAGACAAACTCATGGGGAACATAGAGGGCAGTAGCACAGATGTGAACACAGAACATTTCCTGGGCATGTGGAAAACACAGATGGAGATGCCCAGATGACTGTAGTGGTAGAACAGATGGTCACTGGGTCACCACAGGAACTATACCACATATGGAGAACAGACATAGCAATGAGACAACATGGAGACACCAAGCCTCAGGTTCAGGTGGCCACACGTGATCTTTACCCTTGACACTCAGTATAGTTGACGTCTTCTCCTGCCCACACACACATGAGAACTCCCCAGCATCTTCTACAGCCAGGTCATGAATCTGCAGCTCACACACAGCCCCATCTTGCCTCAGGCTGTATCTGCCCCCATCTCTCAGGGTCTCTGACCCCTTCTTCCACTCCACAGGAGCAGCCTTGCTCATCTGGCACCTCAGAGTGGCCATCGTGCCTTCCGTGGCCTCTTGGCTTCTCAGGTCTTCTATGAATCTGGGGGGCAGGGCTGAAAGGGTCAAGCAGACACTGAGAACATGGGACTCTTTGAAGGACACACCCCACAGAACACGGGATACATAAGGAGATGCACATTCTGACAAATGACTTGAAGCAGGAACACTGAATCAGGGAACAGATGGGAAGGAAGCAAAACTCCAGGAGTTGGGGTGGGCATAAACATGAGTACACCTCTTGGACAATTGGAAGTAGTGACGTAGATTCCCCCAATGACCATAATTACAAGACAGATGGCCCCTTGGTCACTACAGGAGCTATGTCACATATGGAGAACAGACATGTGTTCAGGTGGCCACACGTGATCTTTACCCTTGACACTCAGTGTAGTTGAGGTCTTCTCCTGCCCACACACACATGAGAACTCCCCAGCATCTTCGACAGCCAAGTCACGGATCTGCAGCTCACACACGGCCCCATCCTGCCTCAGGCTGTATCTGCCCCCATCTCTCAGGGTCTCTGACCCCTTCCTCCACTCCACAGGGGCAGCCTTGCTCAGCTGGCACCTCAGAGTGGCCATGGTGCCTTCCGTGGCCTCTTGGCTTCTCAGGTCTTCTATGAATCTGGGGGGCAGGGCTGGAAGGGCCAAGCAGACACTGAGAACATGGGACTCTTTGAAAGACACACTCCACAGAACACGGGATACATAAGGAGATGCACATTCTGACAAAGAATGTCAGGAGCAGTGAACTAGGGAACAAATGCAAAGGAAGCAAGACCGGGGTAGACATGAACATGAGTACATCTCTTGGACAATTGGAAGCAGTGATGGAGATTTCCCCATGACCATCATTACAGGACAGATGGCCCCTTGGTCACTACAGGAGCTATGTCACATATGGAGAACAGACAAGCAATGAGACAACGTGGAGACACCAAGCCTCAGGTTCAGGTGACCACAGATAATCTTTTTACCCTTGACACTCAGTGTGGCTGAGGTCTTCTCATGCCCACACACACATGAGTACTCCCCGGAATCTTCCATGGTCAGGCCACGGATCTGCAGCTCACACAGGGCCCCATCCTGCCTCAGGCTGTATCTGTCCCCATCTCTCAGGGTCTCTGTTCCCTTCCTCCACTCCACAGGGGCAGCCTTGCTCATCTGGCACCTCAGAGTGGCCATGGTGCCTTCCGTGGCCTCTTCACTCCTCAGACCCTCTGTGAACTTGGTGGGCAGGGCTAAGGAGGTCAGAAAGGCACAGGAATTATTATGTTCAGAGCATGTGAAGCAGACAGGGTATGATGCACACTATACATGAACAGCACAAAGAAGACACAAACCCCACTGAGGGTGGGGTCATGTACTGCTATGCTGAGAACAGGCTGTGAAATTTATGTTCTCTTAATATCAGGACCATCGTCCTTTTCATCGATCTGGTATGATGATCAGAGGCAAGTCCAGAAACACATAGGGGTGCCACATTCTCTGTAGAACTTTAGCAGACATGATTCAGCTTGGATGACGACAGGACATGGAATCTACCAGAAAAGGTTCTTAACTTTGTGGTGGCGCAAGGTGGAGGAAAGGCAGCTGGGCATATGTTTTTGCCTATCTCCTACAGATTCCCAAAAGCTGGGACTCTGTCCAGTCATGAAAGGATGTGACACACAGACAAAGGAGCAGAATATGGGATGAGAAGGACAAGCACCCTGCCCATAGACACCAAGACACCAATCCAATTGGCCACATTTCTTTACCATTAATACTCAGTGTGGCTGAGGTCTTCTCCTGCCCACATACACACGAGTACGTCCCAGTATCCACCACAGCCAGGCCACGGATGTGCAGTTCACACACAGACCCAGCCTGCCTCAGGGTGTATCTGTCCCCATCTTTCAGGGTCTCGGACCCTTTCCTCCACTGCACAGGAGCAGCCTTGCTCAGCTCACATCTTAAGATTGCTGTGGCCCCTTCTGTGGCTTCTTGGCTTCTCAGGTCTTCTATAAATTTGGCAGGCAAGCCTGGGAAGGGGCAAGAATGACTGAGAGCATGGAACCCTCTGATGGTCTCTGAGTGAACATGGAACCCACAAGGATGTGACACACAGACAAAAGGGGCAGAATATGGGATCAGCAAGACAAGCGACCTGTCCATAGACACCAAGGCACCAATCCAATTGGCCACACATCTCTACCATTAATATTCAGTGTGGCCGAGGTCCTCTCCTGCCCCCCCCACACATGAGTATGCCCCAGTATCCACCACAGCCAGGCCACACATTGATCAAGAGCCAGAGTGTGAGTAACTGAACCCATACACAGATGGGGAAGGAAGCAGGTAATGGGACAGACAGCAGCAGGAGGATCTGCTTGAGCAAATGGACAGACGGGCACAGGGTACCACAGATGCTGTGCCACACGTGGAGGCAAGAGGAAATGACAGGAACAACATAAAGACAAGCCATCAGTCTTTACCCCTGACGGTCAGCATGGCTGATGTCTTCTCCTGCCCACACACACATGAGTACTCCCCAGCGTCGGCCGTGGTCAGGCCGTGGATCTGCAGCCCACACACAGCTCCATCCTGCCTCAGGCCATATTTGTCTCCGTCTTGCAAGGTCTTCGTTCCTTTCTTCCATGTTACCAGAGCTGCCTTGCTCAGTTCACAGCTCAGCGTAGCCGTGGCGCCTTCTGTGGCCTCTTCATTCTTCAGACCGTCTATGAACTTAGCTGGAAGGGCTGGGGAGGTCAGAAAGACACAGACGCAATCACACTCTCTGGGAACAGGGAAGACCCGAGATGAGGACGGTACAGGGAAGACAGGAAGCCCTGCTGCACACAGACCACACGCTGGGCATGCTAATCACAGATGGGGGCGGGGCTTCCCTAAGTCTAGACAATGTGTCTCATGGCCACAGTCCATTCCAGGGTTTCCACTGGCCTCAGACTGAGCTTGGCTTGTGGGGCTGAGGAGGACACCAAGATCAACAGGATCGTGGAGCATGCTGGAGACAGGACGTGACACTCAATGGTGTAATACACTTAACGGTGAAATACACTCTGGAGGTCGATAGGAAACGAGCACGAAACAGCATAGCAGGAGCAGGGAGAGTGCGGCACATAAACTGGTCAGCCTGACCCTGGTGAAGCAGCAAAGGCAGAGAACCTGAAGACCAGGAGGTCTAGACAGAGAGCCAGGCCCAGGGCAGCAGAAACATTTACAATGGTATCCCTGGACCCAGGTCTCCTGTGCCCACCGGGCTCAGAGGTCTAGACAGAGAGCCCAGGGCCAGGGCAGCAGAAACATTTACAATGGTATCCCTGAGAGCCCGAGCCAGGGCAGCAGAAACATTTACAATGGTATCCCTGAGAGCCAGGGCCAGGGCAGCAGAAACATTTACAGTGGTATCCCTGGACCCAGGTCTCCTGTGCCCGCCGGGCTCAATGGCCTGGCCTAGCTGCTAGGTCACACTATGGCTTGGTTGTGGATTCCTTCGGTGGTTCTTACGCCATCATTTTGATTGTGCTGAGAGAGCACACGGAGTAGTCGAGTGCCTCCCCCCAAACAGTCACAGCAAGCCCCACTTCTCAGAACAGAACAGGCCGGGAAGAAGAGACGGCTTGGCTGGGTGGGAAGAAGTCACAAGCCTCTTCCTGGATCTGTCAGCCTAGAATGGGTGGCCACAGGGTCTGGCCCCATCTTCACAGTGCAGGCACACTCTCTGGTGTGTGAATAGAGACAGAGATCCATGATGGAACAAATGGATCTAACGCTGTCCTCAGTTACTATGAGGGAAGCGGTCGCAGAGAAGAGGAGGGACAAACTGGTTCTTGCTTGCCAAAGCTGGAGACTTCCTCTGGCTCCCAGGCCAAGACTGAGAACTCTTGAATGTCCATCTCTGTGTGCTTGGAGGTCTTTAAGGACAGCGGCTCAGAGTATCCTCAGGATTTTATGGTTCAGGGTAGCTTCTGGAAAAGCAGCAGTCTTGAAAGGCCCAGGCAAGGCATCCATATGCATCACTCTTGTTGGGGGAAACCCAGTTTTGAAAGCCGCTGTTTGCCAGGACGCTGCATACCTCAGCTATGAACAGCATGTCCTGGGGTTGGGAATAGGGAGTGTGTCTTCTTGTGACCTCTTTCTAACTCTGTAGCCATGGGACAGGCCTCGGGTACACCCTTCTGCCATCCTTTGGAATGTCTGAATGCCTCTTCATTTTGACAGCAGGCCTCTTCACGTGGCAGCTGGTTTTCATTCAAATGTCTCCAGTGATTGTGCAGGACATAGGGAGTCACCTGCCACAGGCTGGACAAAGAGACAGTCAGGCCTTGCAATACCTTCCTCTCCAGTTCCCTCAGTAGTTGGTTCTTCATGTGAGAGCAGAGCCCACCAGGACAAGGTCTTCTTGCACTTGTGGGAGATTCATTCCATCCTTGCTCTCCAGGATGTCCAGAGCCTTCCAACAATGTCTGTACATCCCATCTGCTTCCCTGCACTGCGTTGCTCAGGCCCCCCGAGGACTCCTGAGAGGGAGCCAACTCAACACCAGGCCACCGGTCACCAGTCACACCAAGATAAGTATTCACCAGCCACTGAGTCACAGTTCCCTGGACACACCGTGACTCAGGAGCATATCCCAGTAGGCCACTCTGAGAAGGTCTGTTGCTGCCAGTGCCTCCATGAGGATTCCCAAGATCCATTGCAGCCAGTCTACAGGGCTCCAGATATGATAGCTGCCTCAATCTGTGAGTGCCTCCATCTCTGATCTCCAAAGCCTTTCTCTCCACTCCAGGGAGTCACCTTGTTCTGCTCACACTCCAGGGAGGCGCCTTCCTCTGTTCACACTCCACAGTGTGACCCTATTCCCTGTAATGCTCTTCCTAGGCCTCTAAGCATCTGTGAAGTGCTGTCCACAACTGGGAAGGATACATAGGCACAGAGACCCTTACATTCTGTGGCCGTGGACAAAAGTGGGCCACAGACACTATATGTATAACACAGGACATGTAGAGTGATCAGAGGCAGGATCAGCAAACCCTTCTCCAGGGGGAAGATCTAGAACTGACCAGGGAAAGCCCAGGGAGGACAGCATCGGGATCACCCCCACAGACATGTCTTTACATATCCTCATCACCATAAGACAAGCCCTCACCTCCACCCTGACTCTCACGGGGTGGTGTCCCATCTTCATCTGACTCCTAAGAGTGGACCTTTGACCTTACCTGATGCTTACCTGAATCCTCACCTTCACAGTCAGGCACATGACAAGGCTGTTCTTCCTGTGTGCCTGTTGTATATGCCATTCCTGCCATTTGCCTCCTCTTTTTCCTGGTGATCCTCCAGGACTTCTAATTACATCTTTGCAATTGGTTGCATGAACACACATACACAGACACACACACACACAGACACACACAGACACACACACACACACACACACACCACTCATTCCAGCCAGGACATTCTTGAGGTTAAGAAACATCCAATTCTCCATTGTTTTCTGGCATCTAAAGTGGGTCCCATACAAGTATGAGAAACATCAGCTAACAGGTTCCAGAGTAGACATAGACAATCAGGAAAGGTGGTTGGAAGATGTTCAAGACACAGAGCCACCCATACACAGAGACACCCGCACACAGGAACACACGTGGTCTTTACCCCTGATGGTCAGCGTGGCTGAGGTCTTTTCCTGTCCGCACATGCACAGGTACTCTCCAGCATCTGCCATGGTCAGGTTGCAGATCTGCAGCTCACACACGACCCCATCCTGCTTCAGGCTGTATCTGTCCCCATCTCTCAGGGTCTCTGTTCCCTTCCTCCACTCCACGGGGACAGCCTTGCTCAGTTCACACTGCAGTGTGGTCGTGTCCCCTTCTGTGGCCTCCTTGCTCCTGAGCCTTCTGACAAAGTGGACAGGCAGGGCTGGGAGGGTAAGACAAAGATTGGAGCATCATATCTGCTACAGAGTGTGGGAAGATAGAACGTGACAAAGGACAGGATAGGGAACAAGACAGAACACAGCAACAGGAGAGTGGGAAGCCAGCTGCAGATGCTGGTATTTTCTGATATATATATTTTTTTCAAGAAGTAAGGTGGGATGCACAGTAGGTGTACAGGCATGGGGGGAGGGAAGCCATGCGTGCTCTTTACCCTTGACAGTCAGTGTGGCTGAAGTCTTCTCCTGCCCGCATACACACGAGTACTCCCCTGCATCTGCCACGAGCAGACTACAGATCTGCAGCTCACACACAGCGCCATCCTTCTTCAGGGTGTATTTGTCCCCATTTCTCAGGGTCTCTGTTCCCTTCTTCCATTCCACGGGGGCCTCTTTGGTCAGCTCACACCGAAGTGTGACCGTGGTCCCTTCTGTGGCCTCCTTGTTTCTCAGTTTCCCTACGAACTGGGCAGAGGAGGCTGCAACAGGCACGAATACAGACAACATCGTGATTCTCCTGCGCTGGGCTGATGTTCCCAGTGGGCCCTGAGCACAGTATGCACAGGCACAACTTACTTTTCACTGTGAGTGTGGCTGAAGTTGTCTGGTCCCCAAAGGAGCATGAGTATTGCCCACTGTCCTGGGGCTGCAGGTCTCGGATGACCAGTTCCAGCACAGCACCCTCCTGGCGCAGGCTATACTTGTTGCTGGATTTCAGGACGTCATCTCCATGACGCCACTCAACAGGTGCAGCCACGGATGACAGCACACAGCGTAGTGTAGCGGCCTTGCCCTCAGGCACCTCCACGTCCTTTAGGGACTCCTTGAACCGCACCGGTAGAGCTATGAACAGACAGAGTCAGTCCAGTCTCCTGGAGGAGGATCCCACCTGGGGTCCAGAAGCAGCTAAAGGGTGTGGGACAACTCAAATACTGGATGACAGTGGCAAGGACCCAGTGACCTCTGGGAAAGACAGGTCTGATGGTATGTAAACGGAAAAGGTGGGCATTGACCAGAGGAACATAAAGTATTCCAGTGGGAACTGTGTCCCCCCAAAAGTTCAGACATTGAAGCCCTAACTTGGGGTCTCAGAATGTGATTGTTTGGCATTGTAGACTTTAAGGAGATAAAATAGAATATGGTTGTTGGAATGAGCCCTGGCTTCACTGCTTTGGCGTCCTTCACTAGGATACCAGCACAGAGGAACACCATCCGGAGTCACGGAGAAGATGGCATCTGGAAGCCAAGAAGACAGTCACCCCCCACCCCAGAGGCCACCAAGTCAAGGAGCTTAATCTCCTACTTTCATTCTACACAGCAATGGGGACAACAGACTCCCATTGTGCAAGCCGCCTGTCTGTGCTGTTAGCTTAGGGCAGTCCAGACAGAGGCAAGCCACAGGCAGAAAGAGGGGCTCCAGAGGGGTCCACCAAAGCCAATGCAGAAATAGGCCACAAGCAAGAATCAGGAGATCAAGAGAGGGTGATAGACTACTGGGGCAGTAGAGACTCTGAGATACAAGGAAGCCAGGTGCCCTACACAGCAGAGGGAGATGGAGGAAAGGAACCAGAAGCTACTCTGGGGTCCCTTTGCCTCCTGCTGCATGTGGACACATTTTTATTCTTGCCCCAACCACGGCCACCTGGCACTCACCATGGACCCTGACGATGGAGCTGCTGGAGGCTCCGCCAATCTCACATTTGTACCTCCCACCATCTTGTGGGGTGGTGGCAGTGATGAGCAGCTGGGCCTGACAGCCTTCACGGCTCATCTGGCATCGTGCAGACGGCCTCAGTGTCTTCCCATCTTTGGTCCAGCGCACAGAGCTATCCATGGTGGTGGTTTCACAGACGAGAGTCAGGTCCTCGCCTTCTGTGACTGTGACGTCTGTGAGTGGCTGAGAGAAGATGCTTGGCTTCTCTGGAGGATAAAGAAAAGCCAAAGGTAATTGAGATAGTGGTACCTCTATGAGAGGACTAACACAATGGACCATGCAAGGCCTTGATCAGTATCTGCATCTGCCCTCCGGCTGGAGCCACACAGAAACACTGAGGGCACAAGGCAGGCTCTGTGCAGTTTCCACTCGGGACACAATAACATCCCCCACAATTTCTGAATTCAGAAATTAATTCTGAAAGAACCCAACTCAGTCTTCTGAGTCAACTCTCTGAGGTAGGAGACCCCGTGCCACTGGCTACATCCCAGGGATGAGAATGTCTAGCCATTGACAGCTAATCTTGCCTTTCCGTGAGCCCCAGGACCACACTGGGCACTAGACAGAGCTCACGAAGGAGCTGTCACCTGCCCCTCTTCAAGGATCCTCTAGGCCATGTAGTATCCCCATCATGGATGGCCCTTAGACACAAAACCCACCAGTCACCCGCAGGGCAGCTGAGGTCCGCTGGTCACCCGCCTCGAAGTAGACAGTGCCTGAATCCTTGAGCGTCAACTGCCGCAGGGTGAGCACGTGGTAGCCTCCAGGCTGGACGGTGATCTCATTCAGCTCGTTGCTGTGCAAGGGGGTCTTATCCAGGAACCAGTGCACAGGGCCGTAGTCAGCAGGGGAGATACGGCAGCAAAACTTAGCAGAGGAGCCCTCCTGGACAGAGGTGTCCTCTAGGTCCTCAATAACGCGCACTTTCTGGCCTGTTAAGCAAATGGACAAGTCAGAACTCTTGCAGCCTAGGGCCAGGCTCAGAGATACGATTTCGCCCAAGACCCTTAGTGGGGCCATAAGCAAGTAGTCTACGTTGCTTCTAGTCAGTGAAACTTGAAAGCAGATCTGAGCCATGTAGTCCTTTGTAGTCAGCCTCTGAGTTCCAGACCTATATCCCTCTCTGAAGTCCTTTTGCCAAGCTGGTGGAAGGCCCCAGCCTGCTGAAGCTCGTGCACTCTCCTGCCCCTTGTGCTAAGCTGGGCTTGCTAACAGATAAGCTTCCTGCTCCCAGCCGCACTCACCATAGTACAGTATAATCCATACTGTAGTCTACCTCACATTGACAGCTCATAGATGGATGCAAAGAGGCCACCAGTACCCTACGCGCTGCAAAGACTCAACTGACTCCAGCCTTCATATTCCTGATCTATCTGGCCCCTTCCATTCTCCTCTCTGGTTCTGTGAGATGAACTTTTAAGAATCCACAAATAGGAAGAATTCGTGGCATCTGCCATCTGTGTGCCTGGCTTAGCTCACTTGCATTTCAAAGACCCAAGGGAAAGCTTAAAGTCTCACCACATACAGAAATGATGACTGCTCACATATGAAAATGCCTGGTCCCCCGTTTGGATCACTGCATGCTACATACACAGTTATCATACCGTATCACAGATAGATCCAAATATTACATAGTAATTGAATAGATTAAATAAATGCAGAGAGCTATGCCTACATTAAAATTTAAATTGAGGGCTGGAGGGGTGGCTTGGTGGTAAAAGCATGTGCTGCTCTTCCAGAAGACCCAAGTTCAATTCCTAGCACCTACATCAGATGGCTCACAACCACCTGAAACTCTAGATACCGAGTATACCAGGCCTCTAACCTCCTCAGGTACCAACACTCAAGTGAACGTACTCACACCCAGACACCCAAACACACACACACACACACACACACACACACACACACACAAACACACAATCATGCACGCACATAAATCCCTAGAAATATTTTGTTGTTGTTGAATTAAGGACATTAGATAGACATAGGTCCTACAGACACACAATTGTGCACCCACAAATGTGTTGAAGGAAGGGCTCCACTTGAGAGACCCCAATACTGGATGGGACAGACAGAAAAGGCTCTGATCAGCAGGCTGTCACACAAAGAATGGCTCTACTCCGCCCACAGGCCAGTCGGTCCACACTTAAGGTCTACACTTTACTGATTTTCTTTTATGAGACAGGGTCCCTTGTATTCCAGGCTAAACCTGAACTTGCTATGACCTTGAGCTTCTACTCCCCCTACTTCTACCTGCCATCGTCTCGATGGAGAGTTGGTCTGGAGCCTCACAGATACAAAAATCTGAGGGCACTCAAGTCCCATATTAAAAATAGTGAAGTGTTTACACTTGGCATACATCTGATATTAGGCTTTAAATAGCCAACACAAGGGAGGTGCTCAGTGTAGTGTTACACTGTATCATTCAGGGAGTAGTAAGGAGGAAAATAAGTCTGTAGTCATCATAGCCATAGAGTCTTTTTTCCCCGTTTGTGTACAGTGTGCCTGGGTGTGTATGCATGCATATTTTGCATTGTGGAGGCACATATATGTGTGTGTGCACACCCCTGTAGAGGCTCGAGATGGATGTCAGCAATCTTCCTAATAGCTCTTCCATATAATTCAATGAGGCAGGGTCTCTCAGTCAAGCCCAGAGCTCACTCATTCAGCCAGTCTCAATAGCCAGATTGCTCTGAGATCTACTGTCTCCACACTTCCAAGCAGGAATTACATGTGGGACTCAAACACCTGCATTTACCTGACAACTGGGACATCTCCCCAGCCACACAATTTCTTTTTCCACATGTTTCTAATTAGCAAGAGGCTAGATCTGAACATGCAGAACATGAAAATATGGAAGGTAAATTCTTGTTTCTTCTAATCATCGATGCGGAGGCTTCTCACAGTCATGAGTAATATTATTCCCTGAAGACAGATCTCAGGAGGGGGTTCCAGGGAACCCCATGCCAGACTCCAACCCAGCACTGCAGAGCGAGGTGAAGGATGTGGTCAGGAGAGCCACTGTTACCTCTGCTCTGATACCAAGGCACGCCCCACCACTTCCCTTCTCTACAAACCAGAGAGGACAAAAGCTCACCCTGCATATTGGAGGGGAATAGTGTCTCACAAGTGAGAACAAGCAGAGACAGAAAAAAAAAAAAAAGAACAAACAAAATAACAACAAACTGTCAATTTTGCTGAGATCATTCTTATCAAACATCTTGAGGCCCTAGAGAAATCCCCTCCTATTCCACTGTATCCATGCTCCACATACCTTGTCTATAGGCACAGATCATACCAACGTTTACCTTTGACCTTCTTGAACTCTGCAGCAATTCAGAAGAGAAGCCCTGGACAGACACCTGTCCAGCAGAGACACCCCCACCAACCACAGACACCAGCCCCCACCCCAGGTCAGCAGAAATGCTGCGCTCTGTGCACACGAGGTTCATGCCCCTCTTCCTCTGCGCCTCCTTGCCCTGGGATGCACCCTGGCTTTCCAGTTCAACGCCATGCATTCTCAGTGGAATGACTGTTCTTTAACAGCACTGTCTCTAGCCTTTCTAAACCGACATGATCGATGTTGGCCACACTGACAACCAGCCAGTTCTCCACTGGAAACCCATAAAGCTCCTTGGTTTCCAACAAGCATGGTTGAGTTGTCCCTCCATAATAAATTCTATAGCATATGTCCAAGCACATGTAGAACACACACCCGGGACTCAGCACAGGCCAAGATGCTTCAGATTACACAGCAAGTACCCACTACATATATGAAGGCAGGCCACTGGCTGCCTCACAGAAGGTCACACTAAGAAAGCCTGAGATGCCCAGGTAACCTGCTCTACCCTTAGAACTAGAGAATCCGAGGCTGAGCTGGGCTAGGGCAAGCAGATTCCTGATGATGAAGCACTTCAGAGCTTCCATGGCCTACTTCAGACAAAGCTGAAGGGTGCACCCATTAAGGAGCCAGAAGCAGCGTGCAAGTGAGGGAGGGTTTCCTCACCATGGACGAGGAGCCGCGCCTGGGTCCGGGCTTGGCCAATGTCACAGGTGTAAGTGTCACTGTCTGTCCTCTCCAGGGCATTGATGGTGAGCTTCAGGGTCAAGCCCTCCTGACTGGGGACATGCTTCCCTGAGGTGCGCAGTTCCAGGAGGCCTTTGCGCCAGGTTACAACAGATGCTGGGTGCTCTGTCTTGCATGTGAACACAGCTCTGCCCTTCTCTTCCACCTGCAGGTCAGCCAGCTCCTCCGTGAACCGGTTCGCCTTTTCTGGGTGAAGAATGAGACAAGTAGGGATGGGGGGGCGGGTGTAAATCTCCTATGACCATGCAGGTTCTGTCCCTTCCACTGAGGCTTTGGGGTGGCTCCAGGCATGCCGTAGGAGAGACTGAGGCCGGCAGTGCCTACCTTCCACACAGAGCTTGGCAGTGCTTTTGGAAGCTTCTGTCTCACAGGTGTATTCCCCAGAATCCTTGAGCGAGGCCTTGCGGACAACCAACACAGCCCGCGTGCCTTCACTGAGCAGGTCATACTTCTGGCTCTTCCTGATGGCCTTCCCATCTTTCAGCCAGCGCACAGAGGTGCCTGCCCTCGACAGCTCACAGCTTAACATCACATCTTCCCCAAGCGTCGTCCGCTGGTCCTCCAGGGGCTTCGTGATGTCCACTGGCCTCTCTGGAATAAGCAGAGATGGTCCCCATGAGGCACACCCTTGGCCACAGAACCAGCCGTTAGCCACATAGTCACTTCAACGTCCTTTAAAAATGGCCCTCAGCATTGAGATGTCAGTCACAGAGCCTGCATTGGGTCTGTGCTAGGCCGTCTGCATATATGTTGTGGTTGTTTAGCTTGGGGGTTTTGTGGGACTCCTAAGAGCGGGAATGGGGCTGTCTCTGACTCTTTTTCCTGTTCTTGGGACCCTCTTCTTCCTATAGCGCTGCCTCATCCAACCTTTACATAAAGGTTTGTGCCTAGTCTTACGACATCTTGTTATGCTCTGCCTGGGTGATATCCCTGAGAGACCTGCTCTTTTCTGAAGGGACACAGAGGAGCAGTGAGTCTGTAAGAAAGGGGAGGTTGAGGGGAGACAGGAGGCTGGGAAGAGTAGAAGGAAAGGAGGCTGTGGTCAGGATGTATGAGAATAAATAAAAAGAAGAAAAAGAAGAAGAAATAAATGGCCTCAGGATGAGGAGAGAAATGGCCTCAGCCAGGGCCCGGATGAGGAGAGAGACAGGCATTTGGGAGCATGTACTCTCTAGAGATCAAAACCATACAACGCTAACCCTTGACTCCTTAGACTCCTAGAGGCTCAAGACTGAAGCAAGCCCTCGCTGTCATGGTGAGACCTCGGAAGCATGGGCTCTAAGGACACCCCATTCAAGGCTCACATCAGGGTATGGCCGCAGCTTGGCTAGTCCCTGTGCAGATCCACTCATGAGCACCCAGTGTGTGTCAGAAGCACAAGCTTCAAGACATCAGAGGCTACTCCCCAGCCTCCCCAGCCTCCCCAGCCTCCCCAGCCTCCCCAGCCTCCCCAGCCTCTGCTTAAGTGGCTGAGTGAGCTACATGCACTGAGAACAATCAGGCCATGAATGAGAGACTAGAACTCTAGGCTTGCTCTAGAAACTCAAAGATGCTCAGGCAGGAATATCGCTCCCTTCAATAACCAAAATTCCACCACCCCAGCACTCCCAACAGATATTTTGATTCCCCACCATGATAGGGAGATAGTCCCTAGAAGCACCCCAGCAAAACTGTACCCCAGTTTCTGGCACCTGGCCTCAGCCACAGCACCCACCTCTGACGATGAGCGAGGCCTTGGATGTGAGGCCCAACACCGAGAAGACCACCTCTCCTGCGTCACTGAGTGTAGCATCCTTGACTGTCAGGGTGTATTTGCGGCCCTGCCGAACAGCCTGAAAGTGGCCAGAACCACCCACTGTCTTCCCGCCGACTGTCCACACTGCCGGGTCACTGGGACTCTCGTGGGAAAGGACAGACTCAAAGCTGCAGCTCTCTCCCTCCAGCACCTCCACCGTCTTCAACCTCTTGGTGATGCCCACATGAAGATCTAGGGGACATAAGAAACAGGTCACCAATCAGTCCACAGATGTCAGCCTGAGGGAACAGTAGTGTCCCGTGCCAGGCAGTGGGATGGGCCATGTCACTAGAGGGCCAAGTTTCCCACTCTCCCTAACTCCACACTTGATGACAAAGTATGCCATAACTGAATGGGCACCAAAATCCTCCCTTCAAGCTGCCCATGCCCTGATGTTTGCCTGATTGACAGCTACACAATCAAGGTGGTTGGGAGGAGGATCCTACACATTTCTAACCACCTTGTAGTGCCAGGAGGGGAGGGACAGGAGCCCCATAAGTAACTCCTTCCAGGGAGAGCCAGCCTAGTCCTATGAGAAGTTCACTGGGGTTTCCCTCCTCTAAGGCTGTCACAGAGCCTCTGAGGGATCATGAATGAACAGGCTGCTGACCTGTGTCCTCCAAGCTAGGATAACCAGACCTGAGCCAGGACAGTGAGTGGCTTCCCAAGCTGAAAGACATGCTCAAAGGGACTATTCTCTTTACTAGTGCTGTGTGGGACAGCAACTGTGAACCTAAGGACATTCTGTAAAGACTAGGAACACGGATGGCCCGTAGCCTCTTCACCTGCAGGAGAGGACATCTGCCCTTGGCCTGAGAACCCTCTTAAGGCTGTCTCCTGGTCATACCTTTTAGTGTACCCCACACATGCCTGGCTGGTTTCCTTTCAACCCCACCACATGGTACAGAACAAATGTCAGGGCTCTGAACAAATCCATAGCAGCCCTGCACTGTGAGGATCTGTAGACAATTGCCCTGGACCCATCTGCCTGTCCCCAGGACCTCAAAAGGCCACATTAAGCCTGATGTGCTACAACTTCTGTCATGACTGCTTGAAACACAGAACAACCTGGGGCCTCTAGATGGGGAATAGACCTATCCTGACCAAAAGCCCTGGCTACTCACCATGCACGCTGACCTTGGACTGGGTCTCCTTACTGCCCACCTGGCAGGTGTACAGTCCAGCATCCTCGTGGCTCAGGTCATGGACCGTAAGGCCCCGGGAACCTGCCTTTTGTAGGAAATCATACTTGTCACTGGGACCAAGCTCCACACCGTCTTTGCGCCAGACCACGCGTGCCTCGGGGTCGGAGACCTCGCATTGCAGGGTCAGCGTGCCACGCTCTTCTGCAGATACGTCATCCAGTGCTTTCAGGAACACCACTGGCTTGGCTGGAGGAATGGCATGGTCCGGTGAGGGGAGCCTGTGCCCACCCAGGGAGAGGGCAGCCCACGGATTCCACAGGTCCTCTCACCTTTAACCACCAGCCGGGCAGAAACGGACACCTTGGGGGACGTGGCGCACACGGTGCCTGCGTCAGCCTGCCGGACACTCTTCAGCACCAGGGTGTGGAGACAGCCCTCATGGCTGATCTCGTGGAAGCTGTCATTGTACAGGGGTGTACCATTGAGTGACCATTCGATATCCTCGTCCTTATGGGACAGCTCGCAGGAGAAGCAGACCCGGCCTTCCTCCATGGCTTCTGCATCCTGCAGTGGCTGAATCACCGTCACCTCCCGAGCTACACGGCACACACACAGCAGCGCCTCAGCACCGTGTCACCAGCCACCCCCTGCCCCAGAGTGGGGTCTACTGCCCTCCTTCCCAGCTCTCTACCTTCCACAGAAACCTCGGCACTGCTCTGGGCGCTACCGGCCTGGCACCGGTAGACCCCAGCATCAGCTGGCGTGAGCCGAAGTATGCGCAGCTCCGCCATCTGGCCCTCCAGCACCATTTTGAACTTTTCTGATGGGGACAGGGGTGTGTCGTCCTTGTACCACTGCACAGCCTTGGGGGCTGGCCTGAAGTCACAGGACAGGACTACTGACTGCAGCTCACGCCCTGCTTTGGGCTCCAGAGGCCGTGTCAGTACCACAGGAATGTCTGCAGGGAAAAAAAATCCAAAGGCAAGGCTGGGAGCCACAGGAAACCAGACCACCCTGCCTATCCTAGATCCTAAGCCATTCGCATCCACAGACCATACAGGGTGCTGGCCCTCTATTTCAGGGATGCTCTCCACATACCCCTCACTGCCCTCGCATAGCTCTGTCCCAGCCAATATATACTGTCCCATGCTTCCCTGGCCCATAGCCCTGCCATGCCTGAAAGCCCAGACCCTACCTGTCAGGTCTCTGACCACAGCCCTGGCTCCCATGCCAGCTCTCACTAAGCCCACCTATGTGCCACCCTGTGCCCATGTTCAGCTACACATTCTGTAAGACCACTGAGTATTACCCCCCCACAGCCTTGAGCCTTGTTGCTTTGGCATGGGCCACCTATGCCCGGTCACTTTTCCTCTGTCCTGCTGCGGTGTGGCCTGTTCACGTCTAACTTACAAGCCCCTGAGGCACAGCAATTCACAACCCCAAGCCACGCCCAACAATGGCCCTAAACCATGGCCACCCGCTTCCCTGAGCCTTGCCCACCCTCAGCTTTGCCCCACACTGTATTCTAACCTGAGACAACAAGCTGGGCAGAGGAGCGGGACTTGCCGATGGTGAAGTGCACAGGCCCCGTCATGGTAGAGCAAGTCTTGTGCAGCGTCAGCCGGTGCACAGTGCCGTCTTGCTCCAGTCCCACGTTCGCCCCTGCCTGGAGCACAGTCTTACCAAGGAGCCACTTGGGTGGCCTCACAGAAGGGATGGAGGTCTCACATTCAAACCAGGCAGGGGCAGGTTCCATCACTGTCATGTCCTTCAGTCCCCGCAAAATAGTGATAGATTGCTCTGCGGGTGGAGGGCTGCTGGTCACCCTCCTACACACTGTATATTCCTTCTTATCTCTCCCCCTCCCCCTGCCTGGGTGTCCCCAGTTAGACCCCTTTCAGAGGTGACAGCCTCCAGAACTTCAGAGCAAGCCACAGAAGCCACAAATCCCACCCCCTTCACAAACCCAGGAGGACTGTCCACGCCATTAGCCCACACCTTCCACAAAGAACTGGGCACTGGTCTTGACGTCGCCAGCGTCACAGGTGTATGTATCTTCATCCTCGGGCTGCACGTCATTGATGACCAGCTTGCGGTAAAGGCCATCACTGACCACCTCGTACTTGGGCCCAGACTGCAGCTCGACTCCGCCCTTGAACCACCGCACCTGGGCACTAGCCCGGGACACCTGGCACTCCAGCACTCCACGGTGTTTTTCCATGGCAATCTTGTCCCGCAGTGGGCGCAGGAGGGTCACGGGCAGTTCTGTGGACACGGTCGGGTGGTGTCAGGTTGGTGATCTGGAAGCTTTGCCTTGGCAAGCTCCCAGGAGCCAAGAGACTGGCCTTTACTCCAGACCAAGAGCCCATGCCTTCCTTCCCCCTGGGTCAGCAGGTGACCAAGTCAAGTGTTCCACCCAGGATCTGCTGGGCACAACTGACCACTAGCAAAGTGGAACATGAACTCCTTGCACCTCCTCTTCCCACTGAGGAGATCATACTCCCTACCTTCCTCCTGAGTCCTTGCTACCCTGTCTGAGAGGGGTCTCAAGGCAGCCAAGGCCATCTGTGAGGCTGTCTGTAAGCCAGCTCACCACATCCAGTCCCTCTCCTCCCCTCTCCCAGCCTTCCTCACCTTTCACTCGGAGGTGAGCTCTTGATTCTGCGTTCTCAGCTACAAACTTGATCTCCCCTGCGTCCTCTGCCAGTACCCTCCGGAAGATAAGCGTGTATGTCCTCCCTGGAGACCAAGGACACTCAGTACTGCTGAAAGAGAGGAAGGCAGCCTGGGGACCCCACCCCATGCCGCTCTGCAGCCCTCGGCCCTATTACCTTCCTGCCGGATGCGCACGTTGTCACTGGGCCGTAGCTTACTGGATTCTCGGAACCACAGGCCAGGAACCTCATCGTGGGATACCTCACAGGAGAATGTGGCGCCCTCCTTCTCCATCACCTCCACGTCCTCCAGCGGCTTCATAATCTGAACACTGCGACCTAGGGGAGGGGAGAGAGGGACATCGTGGTGGTTTGAATAAAAGGGCCCCCACAGGCTTACATATTTGAATGCTTAGGGAGCGGCATTAGTAGGTGTGGCCTTGTTGGAGGAAGTATGCTTTGTAATTTCAAATGCTCATGCCAGGCTCTCTCTCTCTCTCTCTCTCTCTCTCTCTCTCTCTCTCTCTCTCCTGGCCGTGAATCCTGATATAGAACTCTCATCTGTTTCTCCAACATCCAGGTCTGCCTGGATACTGCCATGCTTCCCAACATGATGACAATGGACCATAAGCCAGCCCTAGTTAAATGATTTCCTTTAAAAGAGTTGCTGCGGTTGTGGTGTCTTCACAGCAAGAGAGCATTGACTAAGACAGCTGGCGTGCTGAGAAGCATAGGGGACTCCCAACACGATACCAGCTTGCAGCCAGGCTTGTGGAAGCAGAGGCCCAAGAAAGCACTCACTCCTGCCTGCCAGCTTTCCCGGCCCACCCTCCTACCTCCATCTGGAACTCACCTTGCACCCTCAGAGAGGCAGAGGTCTGAGCATCAAGAGCGTCACATACATAGACACCCTGGTCCCCAGTCTCACACCGGTAGATAACAAGACTCCTGCAGGTTCCCTGGGCCACTATGCCTATGGCCTTGCCTGCCCGCAGCTCCACACCATCCTGCAGGGCAGAGAGGACTGGTCAGGACTAGAGAGGCTCGGGAGAAGGGGTTCACCTCCTGGACGCCCACAGAGAAATGCAGAGAGGAGGGAGAAATACCTTCAGCCAGCGCACATCCACAGGCCGCGACAGCTCACACTCCAGGGTCACCTTCTCCTTCTGAGTGGCCACCACGTCCTGTAGTAATCTAGTGAAGCTCACGGGTAACTCTGAGACAGGAGGTAGGGAAGGAACACATGGAGTTAGGAAGTGCTTTCTGACGAGGCAGGCTGATGATAATCCCACAGAGGGGGTTCCTCTTCCCTCCTGGTCCCACCTGCCTCCCTGGACCACTTAGGGAAATGAAGCAGGTATGCCCTGGAGCAGGAGCTGCCAATCCTCTCCTGCTCACCAGTGACTATCAGCCTTGCAGACGTGTGCACGCCCTCAGCCCTGAAGGCCACCAGCCCGCTGTCCTGTGGCTGCAGCGCCGAGAGTGTGAGGATGTGGACGGGGCCTTGTACGGCTAGGTGGCATTTGGGTCCAGGCTGAAGTCGCAGGCCATCTCGGGTCCAGCTGCCCTCCACCTCGGCATGAGACAACTCCACATCCATCAAGGCCGTTCCCTGTTCCTTAGCCTCCACCTCCTGCAAACCGCGAACCAGCCGGACCTGCCGCACTGTCAGAGGGGCTCTAGTGAGCGAGTGAAGTGAGACCCTCCAACTGGGCAAGACTCAGATGCAAGCGTGAGTTTAGCCCACCATCCTGGAGGCCATGGAGCAGAGGAAGGGCCTGGGCCCCCAGTGAGCACCTTCACCCTGCTCAACTTCAACCTCAGCTGACCCCCAGGGCCTGACCCTTCTCATCCTCCTCCATCCTTTCCCTCCTTCGATCCACCTTCCAGAACCAGGGTGACTGCCTGGCTCTACAAAAGGAAGCCCCACTCCACCTCACAGCCAACACAAGGCCACACCTGAAGGAGCCCCTCCCTCCCTCCTAAGTCCCAACCTCAGCCTTACTTTCTACATTGAGCTTGGCCTGCGTCTTGTCATCTGGTGTCTCGCAGCCAAAGAAGCCACGGTCAGCAAAGCCCACACTGCGCAGCACCAGACAGTGCCGAGCACCCTCGGCGCGGATCTCCACGTTCTCGCTGGGTGTCAGGACGGCAGCATTCCGTGTCCACTTCACCTCGGGCCAGGGCCGTGTCAGCTCCACCTCCATTGTCACAGAGGTCCTCTCCTCCACTGTCTGTGGCTCAAGCTTCTTTTTGAAGAGGACCGGTGCCTCTGAGATACAGAAGGACAGAGGTCATCCTGGCTGCGTTGGGCCTGCCCGAGCCCCACCCCAGCACCCAGCCTGAATCTAGGCCCAGAGAGCCTCACCACATGAGCAGGGCCGCTTCAAGCAGAGCCCCAACCGCACACCTTATATAGGTTCATTTTATGAGAGGAAGAAGCTAAGGGCGTTTCTTCTTCAGTCCTGCTTGCCCTGCTCCGGTGCTGAATTCCCAACTATGGCCAGATGCTATCAACAGCCAGCCTTCGGTATCTGGGTAGGACCACTTCACAACCCCTCAGCCACTGTCCCATTGTCTGCCCTTTAACAAGGCCCAAGGACACTTGATCGTGTTAAAATGTATGGGGAGGGCAAAGGCTCTAGCATGGGCCTAGCTGTCCCATCCTTCTCTGTCCCCCAGGGAAGTACACCCAGCCGCATCACTCCCATGCTCAAGAGCCAGTCATGCCTTCTGCATCCTCAAATTAAGTCCTGGCTCTCAAGCTCATCCACACCTCTCACTTCCAAGCACACTGGCTGCTGGCGCCCCTCCAGCTTGGCCGCTGCAGGCTCACCCAGAGACTACTTCCTCCAGAAGGAGGTCTCTCGGGTTGTCCCAACCTTTTCCCCACCGCTGCCAAATACACATGAAGAGACAATATCTAGTCCTCCCACCAAATCACCTCTGTTGACAGCTGAGAGATTCCATATACTCCTGAGGTCAATCAGGTCAGCCCGGCACAATACGGGGCTCCCTCATCAGCTCATGAAGAGGGAAGGGCACCTGTGGCAAGGAGCCACTGGACAATCTGAAAGTCTGGGCAGCGCCCAGCTTACCTCGGACCCGGAGGGCAGCAGAAGATGAGGCCCCCTCAGCCTCCACTGTGACGTGACCGGCATCCTCCAGGGTCAGGCCCAGGATAGTCAAGCTGCGGCTGGCCCCGCTTTCTACCATAACAAACTTCTCACTAGGCTGCAGCTGTGTCCCATCCTTGTACCACATGACCCCTGCATCGCTGGGGGACACGACACACTGGAAGGTGGCCTCTTGGCCCTCCTCTGCCACCATGGCGCTCAATCCAGACGTAAACTTGACCACTCGGGGAACTACAGAGGGAAAGGGTGCATGAGAGGCCACAGGAGAGGCTCCACAGAGACACTCCCACCACCACCAGACAGACACATGGAAAGACGTCTCCCCCAGGAAGCCACCTTAGCTCACCCACGGGTACCTTTAACAGTGAGCCGTGCGCAGGTGCGGTCATCCCGGCTCTCGCACACATACTCCTCTGCGTCATCCTCTCGAAGGCCAGACACAGTCAGCATGCGCCTAGGCCCCTCCGATGTCATCTGGAAGCGCTTGCCCGCCCGCAGCTGTGTGTTCCCACAGCGCCACACAACCTCAGCCTGCTCCGGGTTCAGCTCACAGACCAGCATCACGGTGCCACCCAGTTCCCCTTCGACGGGTTCCAGGGGTTTGGAGAACTTGGCGGCCACCTCTGAAAAGAGAAGAGGGTGTCGTTCAGTGCCCTATGCAGATGGCCATGTGTTTTGAGCCCCACTCTGGGACTGCTGTGGGACACTGCCTGCTAGTCTTTAGAGCAGATACAGGCAACCTGGAGGAGACCCAGAGGCCTGACCCCCAGCCTCTGCTTACCTTCTACTTGCACCGGGAAGTCCTGACCTTCCTTGCCGACACGGCAGCTGTAGATGGCACTATCCAGGACCTGTGCACCTCTCACGGTCAGGGTATGGGTATCACCCACACTGGTGACCTCGTGCCGCTTACCGCGGCGGATCTCCACTCCATCTTTGAGCCAGGTCACAGCAGCCACAGAGGGTGCAGCTATTATGGCAGTCAGGACGATGGTCTCATGTTCCTTGACAACCAGAGGCTCCCTGCGGCCGGGTCTCTCCAGAATCTGAGATTCGTACTCTGGTTCTGAAGAGAAGTAGGTAATGGGCATGAAGGTAAGGGCCAGCAAGTGCCACTCTCTAACAACTGTGAGTGCTAGTTGCTGTCACTCTGTTGAGCCAGCAAGGACATGTCTCTCCTAAGGACCATCATCACCAGCGCCATCCTAACCAAGAACCCAGCAATACTGCCCTCCAGGGGACTTCAACCCACAGGTCAGCCCACATGGCATGGAAGAGGTAGCCAGCACTCCAGAGCATGACAGACAGGCCATGGAATGAGATTGGAAGTCCATAGAGGCAGCCTGAGAAGATAGCCTGTGGCAAAAAAACGCTATTGGCAAAAGTTAGGGTGGGTGTCAGAGGAGACCGAGATGGCTCAGCAGAGCCTCGTCCAGCAGTCACCCTGGTGGCGCACGCCTTTAACCCTAGCACTCGGGAGGCAGAGGCAGGCGGATTTCTGAGTTCAAGGCCAGCCTGGTCTACGGAGTGAGTTCCAGGACAGCCAGGGCTATACAGAGAAACCCTGTCTCGAAAAAAAAAAAAAAACCCACATGCTTCAGCTATAGGGGTGTCAAGGACTGCAGTCAGAGACAAGGACAGCTGGGAGAGTGTGGTAGCAGCCACTTCCCGGCACCACCAGTGCAACATTCCGTGTCGATCTCTGTCAGTCTTACAAGGTAGTGTCAGGTGTGCAAAAACAGCCCTGTGAGCCTTCCTGGAAGTGGGAACATATGAGGTGCTAGATCCTGAGATGGTTAATTTCAAATGACTGCCTGGCTGGATTAAGAAACATCTAGAGCACTATGAAGCATTCCTCTTTCAAAAGATTAATTTTATGTACGTGTCTTGGATGTTATTGAGAATATATGTATGTGTGTGCAGTGTCCATAGCGACCAGAAAAGAACATCAGAACTCGTGGAACTGAGTTACAGTTAACCACTATGTCATCTCTCCTGTCCCATGAAGTGTGTGTGTGTGTGTGTGTGTGTGTGTGTGTGTGTGTGTGTGTGTGTGGTGTTTGTCTATTGTGTCTGTGTGTGGTGTATGTGTATGTGTATGTGTAGTATATATGAATGTATATATGCATAATGTGTGTGTGTGCGCATGTGTGCATGTGGCGGGGGGGAAGAGAGGGAGGGAGGGAGGGAAGAAGAGAGAGTGTTCCCTGAGAGGTTTAGCTAAATGGAGACCTACCCTGCATGTGGGCTGGGAGCCCTAACTGAATGTAAACAGAACGGGGGAAGAGAGATGAACACCAGCATCTTCCATCTTTGTCTGCTTCCTGGCTGTGGATGGGAGGTGACAAGCTGCCTCATGCTTCTGACACCACAGCTCCCCCTCCCATAATGGCCTGGATGCCCTCAAAGAATAAACCAAGAGGAACCCTCTTCTTCAAATGTCTGTCAGGTAGATGACCACAGTTACCAGGTATCAATAACAATCCAGGCACCACATTCAACATGAACGGGTGTAGAGGGGATGGAAGTGGGTGTGCTGAGAGAGCAGGGGAGGGGACAAGGCAGAGGCGGGTCATCCTGGCCCAGCAGCAGGCCAAAACAGACTTCTAAGCTGGGACAATCACACAGGACCAACCTACCACTGAACTACCAGGACTCCAGGGCTATAATAAGGCCATGGACTGGCAACAGGAAGAGCAGGCTCTGAGCCTCAGGCCAGGACACTCACAGCCCATAGAGGCAAAGAACTGGTCTTTCCCCCCTAGAACGTGAGGAATAACTGCTCTTGCACCTGTAGAAGCCAGCCCAACAGAAACAGTGAGGAAGAAGGCAGTGAAAGTGGGCAGGGAACTGTTGGGAGACACCAGGAGTGTGTGAGAAAGAGGCTCTGTTCTCAGAGTTCAGGGGACAGTAGAAGAATAAAAGGGATAGAGACTGGGCTGTAAACCAGACAAGGAACCCTTGCACCTCTGAGCGTTCAGCTGCATCTCTGCCCTGAACACAATGAACCCACCTGCCACGTCCAGATGGAAGGAGAGCTTCTGTCCCCCGGCCTCACAGCTGTACTCCCCAGCATCCGCCTTGCCAGCCTGCAGCACCACCAGCCTCCTGGAGCAGCCCAAGGCCTCCACGCGCACCTTCGAGCTGGAGCTCAGCTTCTTCCCATCCTTGAACCATGTCACCTCAGTCTGGGCCTGGGCCACCTCACAGCTCAGTGTGGCACTGTTCCCCGCCTCTGCCTTCACCTCGCTGCGTGCCTGCTGCTCCTTGGCAAACACCAGCTTGGGCTCTGGGGACATATGGGGACACATAGGATCAGAGAAGTGTCTAGGTCAGAAAAGCCTCGCAGGGGAAGGGATTGGATGTGGTGGCCACAGGACAGAGCGTCCTCCAGGCTCTGCACCTGATTGGCCTAAGAAGTCCTAGCGTCCCTCAGCACAAGGCAAAGTCCATCCACACATCCCACTCCACAACAGAGGATTTTGTTACAGTTTCTGTGAAAGGCAAGAGACACATCTGCCCTACAGTGACGAGGGTGTGTATCCCCAGGAATGTGCAAGGAGTTCCTGATGCTCCATACCCTTGCCTGCTCTGAGAATCACAAGCTGCAGTGTTAAGGATGTAGCCTCGACTCTCTCTGGTTCTACCTTATGTTCCCACCTCACCAAGTGGAGAATCATTCCCAGCTCTGGCCCCTAGTGCTCAGTCTTCTGAGATGTGACATTTACTCAATGGCTAATAGTGCATCTCTGCCCCATTCATAGTTTTAGGTGCTCTTTATATATTCACATACTAAGGCTGTGCCTACAATGTTCAAAGTGTGTCAGATGGAAGATACACTAATGTAAAGTTTCATATGAGATGAAAATGTTCTCTTCCATTTGTGTTGGGTGGATTTATATCTTATTTAATCTTATTTTAAGATTTTTCTCTATTTCTTTTTTTGGCTTTTTTGAGACAGAGTTTCTCTGTGTAGCCCTGGATGTCCTAGAACTCGCTCTGCAGACCAGGCTGGCCTCAGACACACAGAGATCCACCTGCCTCTGCTTCCTAAGTGCTGGGATTAAAGGCATGCGACACCACCACCCAGTTTATTCGGAGATCTTAAATAATCCATTGTGTCTGCTCAGAGCTAGTTTTTCCCCACAGTAAAGTCTAATGCAGCCAGGTGACGGGCCTGCTGTTCTTTGGCAAGAACCACTAAGATGGAGACAGGAACATTAGAAAGGTTCTGGTCAGAAACAAAAACTAACAAAGATGAAACTCCCAACATGGGAGCAACTCTCCAGACATACAAGAAGGAAAGGACCTCCCCGAGTCACCTTTCCTTTTCAATGTCCTGCTCCACGCTGATCTAAACATGGGGACGGGAAGGGGCGCAATGTGAAAAGATAATGTGTAATGGAAAGACCAGAGGGCCAGCCATGGTCAGTCTTGGCTCACCATGGGCCTAAAGTACAGAGAAGTAAAGAGACCAAACTTAACAGAGGCACAGAGTCAGCCATGGACATGAATTAGTCATCACTTCCACACAAGGCTTAGTATCTCGACACCCACCTGCCACGTCCAGGCAGAAGGAGAGCTTCTGTCCCCCGGCCTCGCAGCTGTACTCCCCAGCATCCGCCTTGCCAGCCTGCTGCACCACCAGCCTCCTGGAGCAGCCCGAGGCCTCCACGCGCACCTTCGAGCTGGAGCTCAGCTTCTTCCCATCCTTGAACCATGTCACCTCAGTCTGGGCCTGGGCCACCTCGCAGCTCAATGTGGTGCTGGCCCCTGCCTCTGCCTTCACCTCGCTGCGTGCCTGCTGCTCCTTGGCAAACACCAGCTTGGGCTCTGGGGACAGACAGATGCACAGAGTCAGAGACACTGTCTAGGTCAAGAAGGTCACATGGTCAGCTGGAGGACAGGACTTCTATAGGCTCTGCTCTAGCCATGTCCAGGAGAAGCCCCAAGGCCTCATAGTACAAAACCAGATCACCCTTACATAGGCCACTTACAGTGCAGAAGGGCATGTGACAAGAGCGTCTGTTGCTAGGCTGCTTGAGGGAGAAACCACAGGGTCATAGCATATGTGCCTCTGCCCCCGACTCCCATGACAAGGGAACACTGCCAATCAAGGAACATCATCACGGGTTGAGGGTCACTCCATGCTTTTGCCTGCTCTGAGCACTGTAAGCTGCTTGTATCAGGAAGGAGCTGGGCTGTCTATAGTTAGACCTTGTCCTGATACCTCACCAGGAAGGGGGAGGTTTTGGCCTTCAGTGCTTGGCCCTCTTGGTGTAACAATTATGTAGTGATCAATCCCATTGTCAGCCATGTTCACCATCTGTCCTTCCGTGCTTACCACGGCCTTGCACATTAAGGTTCTGATTACGAGAACGAGTGTCTTCCAGTCAGCCATGAGCCTTTGTTTCCCCTTCCAGTTGTGTCTTTTGATGACATAAAGGCATCTCATAAGCTACACAGACACCATGTTTCAGCAGAAGTGAAACTGTCCTTGTCCTTTATGCCTGGCACATTTATATCCTGTAATTCTATCCTGGAGTCTTGTAGATACCATAGTTCTACTCAGAGCCTGTCACCCTTCACACCGAGCCTGCTGCAGCAGGGTTTACTGGTGTCCTTGTGAGGGAGAACACATCCATTATAAGTGTACTCCCTGCACTTATGTGTATGGCTGTGTGATCTCATCGCTACTGCCTATCAGCCCTCCTGGTCAGGGCCACGGTCAAAACACACAAAGAGGAAGGGTGGCAGCCTGGCTATCCTTGGGTCTGTTGTCAGACTCCCTGGTCCATTTCTGGAGCAGTCACCCACACCTATATTGACGATCGGCTGTCTCCAGGATGGCAGCATCAGAATAACCCTGGACTTCTCATAGATGAAATAGTCTTTCTTCAATACTCCTGTGACTCCACTTGGGCCTTGAAATCAACTTATCCGTTCTCACACCACCAAAAGATCTTCACTTTGAAAGTCATCAAGAACAAATACCTCTCTTGGTCTGGAGAGCTGGCCCAGGTATTAGGTGCACTGGCTGCTCTTCCAAAGGATCTAGGTTTGATTATCAGCACCCACATGGCAGCTAATAACTATCTGTAACTCCAGTTTCAGAGAATACAGCGCCCTCTTCTGGCTTCATTGGGCATTGAACACATGTAGTGCACAAAGCATTCATTCATTCAGGCAAAACACCCATGCACATAAAATAAAAATAAATCTTTTTAAAAAGAAAAGAATAAGCATAGCTAGGTTATCACACCACTGCTCTTTTCCTATTTCTCCCTAAAAGAAGTTCCCCTCAAAGGGCTAAACATGCCTCAGAAGACATGGAACCAGAACTATTTTTGTTTTTTTCGAGACAGGGTTTCTCTGTGTAACCCTGGCTGTCCTGGAACTCACTTTGTAGATCAGGCTGGCCTCGAACTCAGAAATCCACCTGCCTCTGCCTCCCCAAGTGCTGGGATTAAAGGCGAGCGCCACCACTGCCCAGCTGATAAGTGCATTTCTTAATTTGTGCTCTTCTTTGGTGCTTCATGTTGGATATGCATTGTTATAATAAGGCCTTTAGAAATCTTCGCTGGAGAGAAATCTTACAGGGCTGTGGCGCTCATGGTGTCTGCTACTCTGAGTAGCAGATTTTCGAGATAGGGTTTCTCGGGGGATTAGAAGTCTCTTTTATTCCCACTGTAACAGGGTTTGGTGTTTTGTTTTGTTTTGTTTTGTTTTGTTTTGTTTTGTTTTGTTTTGTTTTTGAGGAGCAAGGCCTGAGGACTGAGAGTTCAGGCTCTGTCACAGAGCCACACCTCCACCAAAAGAATGTTCTATATGAGTACACACTAAACTTTGTCTTTGATGTAAAATGTTATCAAACATTTTGTTCTGCATTTATTAAGTGCGCAAGATTTTTTTCCTTTTTTAAAAAAATCATATTAATTTTCACATTCTAATGTTAAACCAAACCTTGCTTTCCTGGATTAGAACCCTCATCCCTGCATGCTAAGTGTCTAGAATAACCTTTTGTTTACTTTGCCAAAACTGTGTTTATATGTTGTCTTCAGTGTGCATAAGTGAACATTGGTCTCAATTTTCTTTATTTTAAGATTTATTTATTATTATATCTAAGTACACTGTAGCTGTCTTCAGACACTCCAGAAGAGGGTGTCTGATCTCATTACGGATGGTTGTGAGCTCCCATGTGATTGCTGGCATTTGAACTCAGGACCTTTGGAAGAGCAGTCAGTGCTCCTAACCACTGAGCCATCTCTCCAGCCCCTGGTTTCAATTATTAACAACGTTGTTTTAGTATCAACACTATATTATCAACATAAAGCAAGCTGGCAGTATCCATTGCCTTTTTGTTCTCTAAAAGAATCACTGTGACCACGCAATAACTTCTTTCTAGAATATTTTGTACAATTTACTCATAGTTCACTGAACTTGACTATTTCCTATGCCCCTCCCCATTCTTTTTAAGGTTTCATTTCTTTAAAAAGTTATAGAAGTGGGCTGGAGAGTTGACTCAGTGGTTAAGAGCACTGACTGTTCTTCCAGAGGTCTTGAGTTCAATTCCCAGCAACCACATAGTGGCTCACAACCATCTGTAATGGGATCTGATGCCCTCTTCTGGTGTGTCTGAAGACAGCCACAGTGTACTCATATTCATAAAATAAATAATAATTTTTAAAAGTTAGATAATAAATTTTTTAAAAGTTATAGGAGTGCACTGGGTGAGAGGACTCCGTGGCCAAACCTCAGTGTTCCTACACTAAGATGGGAGAAAGACAGGAGAATCCCAGGAAGCTTTGGGTCAGCCTTGCCTACATGGTAGTGAACTACAAAAGAATCTGTCTCAAAATCCAGGTGTGGTGGCGCACGCCTTTAATCCCAGCAGTCAGGAGGCAGAGGCAGCAGATTTCTGAGTTTGAAGCCAACCTGGTCTACAGAGTGAGTTCCAGGACAGCCAGGGCTATACAGAGAAACCCTGTCTTGAAAAATCAACAAAACAAAAGTCCCTCCGGGCGTGGTGGTGCACACCTTTAATCCCAGCACTCGGAAGACAAAGGCAGGTGGATTTCTGAGATCGAGGTCAGCCTGGTCTACAGAGAGAGTTCCAGGATAGCCAGGGCTACACAGAGAAACCCTGTCTTGAAAAACCAAAAAAAAAAAAAAATCCTCAAAGAAAACCTAAACCTGAGGTTGCCCTCTCACCTCCACACATGCACTATGGCACGTGCACACCCACACTCACAAATGAACATACACTCACACATATGCCATATATACACACAACACAACATATAACATACTAAAATCACAATAAATATAAAATAAAAGGTTACAGGACTGGTGAATTCTTAGGACTTTTTTTCTATAAGATTTTAGTCATTTTTCAGGAATTGACCAATTTAGTGGAAAGAACTCTTGGAACTTACCTACATACATTGATGTCATAGTCCTTTCAAATCATTTGTCAAAAAGATTCTCCTTGGGTCTTTCATTTGGCCCTTTTATACAATACTGTTGCAAACTCACCTCAGAGGACAGGGAATGACACCCCCTCCCCCCTGCAATGCTTAAAGTCTCTGAACTCTGAATGGACAGCAGTGTCAGCTCACAGACAACACAACAGCCGGGACAGGGAAGGACACGCTATTGAACTGACACAAAGACATTGTGGATGTAGCTTGCTTTCCCAACAGTGCTGTTCTGGAGTATGTCATCCCCAGTTTATAGATGTGGCACGAGCCTCACACTTATTCTCAAACCTAGATGTACTCATTAAAACCTTAAGAGATATTAAAAGGAATGCTCTGGGTGAGGAAAATAAGAAAGATTTGCTTCAAAGAGAGACCTCCACAGCTCACAGACGTGTGTCACTGGACCGCATTCATTAGCCTTATGTTCTTGGTTCCTCTATACAGACACTGCCACAAAATACACATGCGGACAGTTCCACACAGGGTAGCACCTCCCCATCACCGACCACAGGCTCATCACAGGGGATGAGAGGAGAAACATGAAGAGACAATGTATAACAGACAAAGCCAAAGAGAAGGAACACAAGGTCAGTCACAGGTATGAGTCGGTCACTGAACCCCCACAAGGCCAACCTAGTGCCTTAATACCCACCTGCCACATCCAGGCGGAAAGAGAGCTTCTGCCCCCCAGCCTCGCAGCTGTACTCCCCAGCATCCGCCTTGCCTGCCTGCTGCACCACCAGCCTCCTGGAGCAGCCTGAGGCCTCCACGCGCACCTTCGAGCTGGAGCTCAGCTTCTTCCCGTCCTTGAACCATGTCACCTCAGTCTGGGCCTGGGCCACCTCGCAGCTCAGTGTGGCACTGTTCCCCGCCTCTGCCTTCACCTCACTGAGTGCCTGCTGCTCCTTGGCAAACACCAGCTTGGGCTCTGGGGACAGATGGGGATTCCAGGGTTAGAGACACTGTGTAGCTCAAGAGGGTAACATGGGGAGAGAAGCTCTGAATGAGGCAGCTGGAGAGCAAACCACCCTCCAGACGCTGGCTTCACTGTGCCCAAAGCCTGAGCACCTCTCAGCATAAAAGCACAGCTCACACCCATCACTGTGGCGGAGGGATCCAGTGACAAGAGTCTGTACAAGGCTCCTGCAAAGGGGGGCTGTGGGTCAGGATGCTCGTGACAATGGGGGCTCTCCCCCAAGGCTGTACAAGGCTTCCTGTGAGTGTATCATCTGATGCTATGGTGAAGAGGTGGTCTGGGCCATCAATAAAGATAGAATACAAATAAATCTTAACATCTGGTAGATGAAATATTTTTACATTCTTTCTTTAGGTTTAGGCTTACACATTCAAAGGATCATCTCTTAGACAGTGACCAGCAATGGACCTCTGGAGTTTCTGTGCCTGGCTCACGACCAACCTACACCCTTGTCATTGCTCTCCTTGTCTCTCTGAAGTAGGTACC
>LR749554.1:1816904-1824275 GCA_902729485.2 Mus minutoides
GGTTCTGGCTGAGGCAAAAGAAAACAGGATTATCTGTGCAGAGAGAGCCGGAGCTCAGAGGTATGTATCACAGGCCTTGCTGCTGGTCCTCTGCACGGCACTGCCATGAAACATGGATGCTGGCCCTGCCACACTGGGATGCTCAGAGGACTCCATGAGAAAGGACAAAGGATGCCCAGACACCGACCCTGGGTGACCAAAGCCCAAGCTGAGGATGACTGAGTACAATTGAGAGGTAAAACTTCCCCTTATCACATTCAGAGACACTGAAGTCACTTGAAAGAGAGAGCGTGCTCTTGGGTGTACACGGGAGCCCAGCACAGTCCAGAGCAGCCCGGATATAGAGAACAAGTTAAGGATACTTCATTGGGTCAAAAGGATGGACCCAGGGAGCATTAGGAAGGCTCTGGGAAGGAACAAAAACATGACAAAGATGAAACTCCCCAACCCAGGAGCATCTCTCCAGACACACAGGAAGGAAAGGAGCTTCCTGGGACACTGCTGCCAGACCCTGCCCTGCTCGTCACTGGCCTAAACATGGAGATAGAAAGAGGAGAGGCCTGAAGAGATAACGTGCAACAGAGGCATGCAGAGTCAGCCCTGGCCATGAGCCAGTCACTGAACCTCCACAAGGCCAATCTAGTGCCTCAACACCCACCTGGCACGTCCAGGCGGAAGGAGAGCTTCTGTCCCCTGGCCTCACAGCTGTACTCCCCAGCATCCGCCTTGCCAGCCTGCTGCACCACCAGCCTCCTGGAGCAGCCCAAGGCCTCCACGCGCACCTTCGAGCTGGAGCTCAGCTTCTTCCCATCCTTGAACCATGTCACCTCAGTCTGGGCCTGGGCCACCTCGCAGCTCAGTGTGGCGCTGGCCCCTGCCTCTGCCTTCACCTCGCTGTGTGCCTGCTGCTCCTTGGCAAACACCAGCTTGGGTTCTGGGGACAGACAGGTTCACAAGGTCAGATATATCCCTGATCAGGAAGTCCACACCAGTGAAAGTACTGGACGGTGCAGTGACAGGGTGGGGCAACATCTGGGTTTTTCACTGGCGTATCCCAGGAAAAGCCACAGTCTCTCTCAGCACAAAACCACAATAGAACTGTGAGGTTTCAAGAACCCCACCATTTCCAGTCACCTCTGCCCTGTGCTGATGGATCAGATGTAGGCTCCCAGCTACTGCTCCAGCCACATGCCTGTCTGTCTGCTGCTGTACTCCCTCCATGGTAACCATAGACTAATCCTCTGGGACTGTGAGCCCCCAAATTAAATGCTTTCTTTTACCAGTGGCCTTGGTCATGGTGTCTCTCCGCAGCAATAGAACAGTAACTAACGCCTATGTATGCTTATTACCTGTTAACCATTCGTGCTCTGAGAATCTGTTGTCTTATTGTATCCAACTGGATTAGATTTGGTCTAGAATAGGTTTTTGGTTGTGTTTTGTTTTTGTTTTTGTTTTTGTCCAACTCTAATTTATCTTGAAGTGATCAGACTCTCGTGACAAGTCCCCAAGTCCCCAAATATGCTCAGACAAGAGAGATACCAGCTGAAAATAAACAGGTTGTCTCTACCTTGCTTCCCTTTTCTATAGACCACTGCCTCTTCACTGGCTGTAAACATAACTGCCCATGTTCTGGGGCAGAGACATCCCTGGACTAAAGTCTAGACTCACAAATAAATTGCATAACTAGATTGGCTGTGATCCTGTCGTGTTTTTTTTGTTTGTTTGTTTTTGTTTTGTTTTGTTTTGTTTTGTTTTTATCTTTTGCCTGCATGAATGCCTGGGCACCACATACATGCAGAACACACAGAGGCCAGAAGAGGGCACCATATACCACTCCCAGACTGGAGTTCCAGCTAATTGTGAGCTGCCATGTGGGTGCTAGGAATTGATCATGGGTCATTGGAAGAGCAGCCAGTCTCCCAACCATCTCTCCAGCCTTGCTATTCTGTCTTACTAAAGACACACAATACCTCTGTGGCAGTCTTGTACCTAACAACAACTGTTTACCACCAGCTTTCCTCCCAATTGTGATGGCTATAGCTGGCCTGAGAAATGTCATTTTCAACCCACAGCAATGGTCCCGTGGTGATGGCAACTGGACACCTGCAAAACCCATTTTTGTTGTTGTTGTTGTTGTTGTTGTTGTTGTTGTTGTTTTGAGACAGGGTTTCTCTGTGTAGCCCTGGCTGTCCTGGAACTCACTCTGTAGACCAGGCTGGCCTCGAACTCAGAAATCTGCCTGCCTCTGCCTCCCAAGTGCTGGGATTAAAAGCATGTGCCACCACTGGCACTTTAAAGCTTTTAAACTCACTTTGCAAGATGCTCTCTCTAGTATATAGTGAAGAACAGCCTTTACATTGGTCTTTGTGGGCAGGAGTCTTTCTCCACTCATGTGTCTTTTTCAGAAATCTTATCATTCATGAATCTGTTGGAGTGGTTTTTTTTTTTTCCCTGACCTTTGTGTCTTTTGTTGGGTGTCCTTCCTAGTTATGCCATAGGATGTGGTGACAGCTGGCCTCTTTATGCTGTTCCTGATCTTGGAGGGAAGTAATCCCATCCTCAATTTGCATATAGTGCTGTTTGTCAAGCCAAGAAAGAATTTATTTAATGACATTTGTTACAAATTTTATGACATGACTGGTGGTAAATTTTGTCAAATATTTCTTTTTTAATTCACATTACTAAGTTTTATCCCATTTTTGAGATAATTTTCGTTTTCGGTCAGTCGATGAGGTCAGGCTGAACGCTCACTTCCTGGTATTCAGGACTGCTGGTCCTGGGCTGGGAATTCCCTCACAGGGGATGATCTTGTGGGTTTGCCCCTGAGGTCAGCTTATTAGTATTGTGTTTCACAAACTGTCCTTGATACCCATAATAGGTTGACCTAAAATATGAGTTCTTACATGCTGGCTGGATTTTGGTGTGCTGTGCTACCTACATCCACAGCCTGAGGTTTTGCCTCCTTTTCTGTCTCTAAGGGATATCTGTAAACACAGAATAAGTAACCCTCAGAATGCTTGAAAGCCACTGCAGCCATCACCTAAGGGCCCTGTGATCTGGGCTCTTATGCTGTCACTAACACACCTGACACTTTGAGTGGTTTGTGAGTGCCTGGTCCAATTTTTAAATACAGAAATGATTAAAGTGTCATTTATGTCAATACCATCCCTTGCTCAAATTCTTAAGTGATCATTTTACAGGGTTTAAAAAAAAAACAAATGTATTTGTTTTATTTATATGAATACACTGTAGCTGTCTTCAAACACACCAGAAAAGAGCATCTACAGATTGTAGTGAGCCACCATGTGGGTGCTGGGAATTGAACTCAGGACCTCTAGAAGAGCAGTTGGTGCTCTTAACCTCTAAGCCATCTCTCCAGGCCAAACATAATTTTTAACATTTCCTTATTGTATATGTCTATGTGCATGCACACTCACTCCACAGTGTGTGTGTGTGTGCGCGCATATGAAGGTCAGAGAACAACGTACAGTCCTCCCTGCCCTATGGCTTCTATAGATGAGACCTAGTATATCAGGCTTGGCAGCAAGTAGCTTTACCTAGTGAAACATCTCCCCTGCCCATAGAGAAAAGGCAATTATTTTGTTCACAAGACTGGTCACAGTTCCTGCTCTGTTCCTTGGGTGGGGCAGTTGTCCTCAAATTGTGGTGGCTACTTCTGTGGCCACCCACTTTGTGGGTTCACTCTTGGCTCCTCCCAGTGGCTGTCAGGGGCCTTTCAAATCTTAACTTTCAACTCCCCAAAGTAAGACATCCCCTTGAATTTTTATCAGATATGAATATATTTGGGTCTTCCGCGGATTTCTATGCACTTTGATCCTCTTACTACCGTCTGAAAATATGTGACAATTCTTCCTTGTGGGGGGCCTTCAACATCCTTTTTAGATATGGAATTGGGAATAGACTCTTTGTGTTGTTATAAGTCTTTTAGAATTTCACTTTCCATCAGTGTTGTCAGTACCATAGACAGTTAAAAATGTTTTCTACACGTTGATTTCGGGTTTTTTTTTAAAGATTTATTTTATTGATTATATGTAAGTACACTGTAGCTGTCTTCAGACACTCCAGAAGAGGGAGCTAGATCTCGTTACGGATGGTTGTGAGCCACCATGTGGTTGCTGGGATTTGAACTTATCACCTTCGGAAGAGCAGTCGGGTGCTCTTACCCGCTGAGCCATCTCACCAGCCCGATTTCGGGTTTTTATTAATGATTTATCTGAGAATCAGAGCTATATATTACATTAATGCACTGTTAAAATTTAGCTTCTGCTCTGGCCGTGGTACCCACAGCAGCCCTTCCCCTCTCAGAGACACTGGCGGGCTCCCGCTGAGACACTGTGCATGTCCTCCAGCTCAGAGACTTTTCCTGCCTGGGGAAGTGAGTTTACATCAGAGGCTGTTGGTGGCCATGCCCTCTGCCCCCAGGCCCTTTCCTGACTTTGACTGCAGACTCCTGCTCTAAAACCTCTCATCCTCAAAGAGCTGGCAGTAGAGGCTCCCCATCTGCCACGTGAACCCCAATTCCTCCTCAGAGCACCTACCACACCTATCTCTGGTGGTACAGCCTGAACTCTCTTCAGAGCACCCACCACACTGTTTTCTGTTTGTCTGTCCATAGTGTTAAATAAATCCTGATGCATCAAAGAGCAATTCCAGTCTTGGTGTCCTCTATTGAATCTGAAACCTTCCGTACACGTTTACGGAGCACGATGTGACATCTTGATATATGTTACAGCAAGGAACAGTTAAGACAAGCTGGATAAAATGTCCATCACATTCCGGTTTGCTTTCTATTGCTGTGATAAATACCATGACCAAAAGCAACGTGGGGAGAAAAGGGGTTATTCAGCTCATACTGATAGGTCACGACTTACCACTGGAAGCGCTTGCCCGCCCGCAGCTGTGTGTTCCCAGATCCCAGATCCCTTACAGATGGTTGTGAGCCACTATGTGGTTGCTGGGAATTGAACTCAGAACCTCTGGATGAGCAGCCAGTGCTCTTAACCTCTGGGATGGCTCTCCAGCCCTGATAAACTCGTTTTTATAATGACGTTTCAAAAAGACACTATGGCCTTTCAAATTTTCTACTTCTTTTTATGTCAGTTTTATACAACTTCAAGAAAATAGCTGAATAGCTTTATTTTTTAATTTTTCATATTCTTTAAAAATAAAACTTTTTTAGATACATTTTTTCTTTTTTGTCTTTTTTTATTTTGTTTTGTCTGTATGTTTATTCAGAAACTTCTTCCTTTTGATGGAATACTTGAAATGTTATCTAGTAACACCCGGAGCTCATTGTAAGAGAAAACTCCTTAGTGGGGAAAGACAAATATACATCTAAGATTTCTAATGAGTGGGGGAGGTACAGACAGATGACCTCCTAAGGGCACTGTGGATAGAGAACCCCACGACTGGACCACCTTGTTTCTCAAGGGTGGAAAAACCCCATAAGCTCCGTCTTCCTCTCTTTCCAAATGCTGTTCCACATTATTACTAACCTGTTTGCTAACCGGCCTTTAGAAAATAAGACTCTGCCCATGGAGAGCTCGCTGCTGTCACAGCAGCACACCCACAAGCCCTCTGCCCCTTCCTTGCCACACAGAGACACAATATGATGTGCGTACACTTCCAGGCACACAGAGATCTTTACATCTCAGAAATCAGGAAAGGGTAGTCAGGTACCGGTACCTGAAACCTGAAACTATGTAAGTTAACTTTTGTTGCAAGAAAATCCAATTATGATTAGGGGATCAAAATGTCCCTAGTTGTATTTAAATTGAATGGAAATGTTTCTTGCGAACAAGAATGTTCTTGCTGGATTAGGGCATGCAGGACCTGCAGACACTTGGACATTTACAGAGTCCAGAGAGACAGATCTCACTTACCCGAATCCTAAACACCAAAAGGAGCCAGGGATGTCCCTGGGCACCAGACAGCAATGCAGAGAACGCCTGGGATGTTTGGGGATAATAAATGCTACCCCGTAACAACAAGGACTCAGCTCTCCTGACTTAGTTGCATCAACTTCTGCACACACAGCCAAGCCATGGATTTGAAAACAGAATGTAAAAGATTTAAGGCTCTCCGAGGGTAAGTCCCCTGCAGCAGTGCCAGGGTCCTCAGATTATTCGTCATCTCATCCAAATGAGCAACATTAGTGCCCTCAAACAACTGACCTGTGACATCCAGGCGGAAGGAGAGCTTCTGTCCCCCAGCCTCACAGCTGTACTCCCCAGCATCCGCCTTGCCAGCCTGCTGCACCACCAGCCTCCTGGAGCAGCCCGAGGCCTCCACGCGCACCTTCGAGCTGGAGCTCAGCTTCTTCCCATCCTTGAACCATGTCACCTCAGTCTGGGCCTGGGCCACCTCGCAGCTCAGTGTGGCACTGTTCCCCGCCTCTGCCTTCACCTCGTTGCGTGCCTGCTGTTCCTTGGCAAACACCAGCTTGGGCTCTGGGGACAGACAAGGACACACAGGATCAGGAAGGCCACACAGAGAAAGGGTCTGGATGGGTGGCTGGATCGGAAAATATCTCCCATGCTCTGCACTGGCTGTGCCCACGAGAAGCCCAGCATCTCTTGGGACAAAAAACAGTTCATCCACATATCCTGCCACAAATGATACCCATTATGGTTAATGCATTTAGGATCTGTTCGGGAATCTGCCTGACCCTGAAACCATGAGAAAATCCGTAACACTTGCCACAGTCCTGTTTTTCTCTCACTTTGACACCTGTAACCACCTGTACTTGGCTCTTCAGTGGCAAAGAGGACATCCACTATGATTCTATTGCCTTGTGTTCCGTGCGCCTCGTAAGTCACTGGGGTTGGGAGGAGAGGTATACACTCTCTGTTCTGAGCTCACCCACTAATTATTTAGACCTCATTATTGGTTTTGGTCTCACTTTAGATGTTGAAGCATCTCGGCATCTGGTATAGCAAGTGCCCCCACGTGGATCTTTGACCGTGGTTTGGCTCAGTATTTTCCCACTTGGACAGAAGTGTCCGTCCCTTGCTACATTTGAACCAAGAGTGATCACCTGCAAGAGTGATCTTCCTGACTGTGTGGTACTTAGTTAGCCTTCTTCACTGTCACTTCAGAATGCGTCACAAAAGCCGGGCGTGGTGGCGCACGCCTTTAATCCCAGCACTCGGGAGGCAGAGGCAGGCGGATTTCTGAGTTCGAGGCCAGCCTGGTCTACAAAGTGAGTTCCAGGACAGCCAGGGCTAGACAGAGAAACCTTGTCTCGAAAAACCAAAAAAAAAAAAAAACAGAATGCGTCACAAAGCATGTGGGCATACCTTGCGGGACTCGTTACTGCTAAGGTGATGCTTTTGACACAGGTGTAAATCT
>LR749554.1:1826736-1844236 GCA_902729485.2 Mus minutoides
GGACCAGATGGGTTTAGTGCAGAGTTCTATCAGACCTTCAAAGAAGACCTAATTCCACCTCTCCTCAAACTATTCCACGAAATAGAGACAGAAGGTACTTTACCCAATACATTCTATGAAGCCACAATTACTCTGATACCTAAACCACACAAAGATCCAACAAAGAAAGAGAACTTCAGACCAATTTCCCTCATGAATACCGATGCAAAAATACTCAATAAAATCCTTGCAAACCGCATCCAAGAACACATCAAAACAATCATCCATCATGACCAAGTAGGCTTCATCCCAGGAATGCAGGGATGGTTTAATATACGGAAATCCATCAACATAATCCACTATATAAACAAATTCAAAGACAAAAACCACATGATCATCTCGTTAGATGCTGAGAAGCATTTGACAAAATCCAACACCCTTTCATGATAAAAGTCTTGGAAAGATCAGGAATTCAAGGCCCATACCTAAACATAATAAAAGCAATATACAGCAAACCAGTAGCCAACATCAAAGTGAATAGAGAGAAGCTGGAAGCAATCCCATTAAAATCAGGGACTAGACAAGGCTGCCCACTTTCTCTCTACCTATTCAATATAGTACTTGAAGTCCTAGCCAGAACAATTCGACAACCACACACCTATGGTCACTTGATCTTTGACAAGGGAGCTAAAACCATCCAGTGGAAAAAGGACAGCATTTTCAACAAATGGTGCTGGCACAACTGGCTGTTATCATGTAGAAGAATGAGAATTGATCCATTATCTCCTTGTACAAAGCTTAAGTCTAAGTGAATCAAAGACCTCCACATAAAACCAGAGACACTGAAATTTATAGAGGAGAAAGTGGGGAAAACCCTCGAAGATATGGACACAGGGGAAAAATTCCTAAATAGAACAGCAATGGCCTGTGCGGTAAGATCAAGAATTGACAAATGGGACCTTATAAAACTGCAAAGCTTCTGTAAGGCAAAAGACACAGTCAGCAAGACAAAAACGCCACCAACAGATTGGGAAAGGATTTTTACCAATCCTAAATCTGGTAGGGGACTAATATCCAACATCTACAAAGAGCTAAAGAAGCTGGACTTCAGAAAAACAAATAACTTCATTTAAAAAATGGGGTACAGAGCTAAACAAAGAATTCTCAACTGAGGAATTCCGAATGGCTGAGAAACATCTAAAAAAATGTTCAACATCCTTAATTATCAGAGAAATGCAAATCAAAACAACACTGAGATTCCACCTCACACCAGTCAGAATGGCTAAGATCAAAAATTCAGGTGACAGCAGATGCTGGCGAGGATGTGGAGAAAGAGGAACACTCCTCAATTGCTGGTGGGATTGCAAGCTTGTACAACCACCCTGGAAGTCAGTCTGGTGTTTTCTCAGAAAATTGGACTTAGTACTACCAGAGGATCCAGCAATACCTCTCCTGGGCATATACCCAGAATATGTTCCAACTGGTAAAAAGGACACATGCTCCACTATGTTCATAGCAGCCTTATTTATAATAGTCAGAAGCTGGAACGAACCCAGATGTCCCTCAACAGAGGAATGGATACAGAAAATGTGGTACATTTACACAATGGAGTACTATTCTGCTATTTAAAAATGAATTTATGAAATTCTTGGGCAAATGGATGTATCTGGAGGATATAATCCTTAGTGAGGTAACCCAATCACAAAAGAAGTCATTGAATGTGCGCTCACTGATAAATGGATATTAGCCCAGAAACTTAGAATACCCAAGATACAATTTGCAAAACACAAGAAAATCAAGAAGAAAGACCAGCGCATGGATACTTCATTCCACCTTTGAATAGGAAACAAAATACCCATGAAAGGAGGTACAGAGACAAAGTTTAGAGCTAAGACTAAAGGATGGACCATACAGAGACTACCCCACCGGGGAATCCATCCCATAATCAGTCACTAAACTCAGACACTATAGCATAGGACAGCAAGTGTTTACTGAAGGGACCCTGATATAGCTGTCTCGTACAGAAGTAGATGTGCACAGTCATCTATATGATGGAACACAGGGCCCACAATGGAGAAGCTAGAGATAGAACCCCAGGAGCTGAAGGGGTCTGCAACCCTAGAAAAGGAACAACAATATGAACTAACCAGACCCCCCAGAACTCGTGTCTCTAGCTCCATATGTAGCAGAAGATGGCCTAGTCGGCCATCATTGGGAGGAGAAGCCCCTTGGTATTGCAATCTTTATATGCCCCAATACAGGGGAACGCCAGGGCCAAGAAGTGGGAGTGGGTGGGCAGGGGAGCAGGGTGGGGAGAGGGGGGAGGAAACTTTCAGGATAACATTTGAAATGTAAATTAAGAAAATATCTAATAAAAATTGAAACAAAAAGATTATAAACAAAACTAAAGAGAGAGAGAGAGAGAGAGAGAGAGAAACAAACTATGCCAGGCAGTGGTGGCTCACACCTTTAATCCCAGCACTCAGGAGGCAGAGGCAGGAGGATTTCTGAGTTCGAGGCAGCCTGGTCTACAAAGTGAGTTCCAGGACAGCCAGGGCTATACAGAGAAACCCTGTCCCAAAACAAAACAAAACAATACAAAAAAATAGGGAAGGGGGAAAGTAAAGAGTCTGGCGAGATGGCTCAGAGGTTAAGAGCAATGGCTGCTCTTGCAGAAGACCTGGATTCAATTTCCAGCACCCATGTGGCAGCTCACAATTATCTGTCACTCCAGTTCCAGGGCATCTGATGCCCTCTTCTGGCTGCCGTGAGCACTGCATACATGCAATGTACATACATGCATGCACTCGAACACATAAAATCAAAATAAATCTTTAAAAAAAAAAAAGAATGAATAATAATCCAACTAAAATAGCCAACCAGAAAAACAATCAATAAAATTGAAAGAATCAGAAAACACCTCTCGATAATAATCCTAAGTGTAAATGATCTTCACTCCCTGAGAGAGTAGCCTATTGGATTAAAAAATAAGATCCAGGGACTAGAAATATGGCTCAGCAGTTAAGAGCGCCTGATGCTCTCACAGAGGACCCAGGTTCAGCTCCCAGCACATACGTGGTGGCTCACAACCACCGGTAACTCCAGTAATGAGAAGCTGAAGCCTTCCTACCTCCAAAGGCACACACGTGGTACCCAGACAGACACTCAAGCAAAATGCTCATACACATGACATAAATTAAATAAATCTAAAACTATTTTTAAATGTCACTAGATGTTTTAATTCTGAACTCTTTGTAGTTTAAAACAAACACACACACACACACACACACACACACACACACACACACTTGAGAGGGGATGGATCAAGAACATGGAAGCCAGAAACAAGCAAGGTACCTAGACTCAGATCTCATTAAACAGAGTCCATGGCAAAATTAGTAAGAAAATACAACATTCACTATACATTAATGAGGGAAGAAATTCATTACATCAAAAGATGCAATAATTATGAATATATTTTGTAGATTGTCCCAAAGCACTGACCTGCCACGTCCAGGTGGAAGGAGAGCTTCTGTCCCCCGGCCTCACAGCTGTACTCCCCAGCATCTGCCTTGCTCGCCTGCTGCACCACCAGCCTCCTGGAACAGCCCGAGGCCTCCACGCGCACCTTCGAGCTGGAGCTCAGCTTCTTCCCATCCTTGAACCATGTCACCTCAGTCTGGGCCTGGGCCACCTCGCAGCTCAGTGTGGCACTGTTCCCCGCCTCTGCCTTCACCTCGCTGCGTGCCTGCTGCTCCTTGGCAAACACCACCTTGGGCTCTGGGGACAGAGAAGGACACACATAGAGGGTCAGAGACACTGTCTAGATCAGGAAGGCCACCTTCAGAAAGACTGGATGGGGTGGGGCATCTGGAAAGCAGAACATGACCCAGCTCTATATATACACTGTGTCCAGGAAACACCCCTGCAGCCTCTCAACACACAACACCAGTTTATCCACATAGCCTGTCACCACTGCTGGAACCGCTCAAGGGGAGACATGGTTATTACAGTCCTCCATGGAACGGGTCATGACACATGTACCAGCCCCACTGTGGCGATGGAGAGTCTCCTCAGAACTTGGTAGGACATGCCTCACAGAGCTGAGAATCCTGACGCTCTATACCTTTTCCTACTCTGAGTAATTGTCAGCCGTGGCACCTGCTAAAAGAGAGCTCCTGGGCCATCTATGAGCCTCTGCTGTCTGTCTCACTGATGTCTCCAGCCATCAGTGTCTGTGTTCCTCTGTATAGCCAATATGCAGGGAAACTCTACTCTCGGTAGTACTGTTTCTTCTTCATATTTATTTCAGGAATCTGTTTATATATTACAGCACCTATCCTCTCTCATTGTAGGTATGACCTGTGGGTCTGAGTCCAGTTACAGATGGTTAGATGTGACTTATACTCCTAAAGGTTTACATGTCACAAGCTGGATCCTCACTTGCTGGTATTAAGGTGAAAAGCTTTTTACAAGGCAGAAAATTAGTGGATCTTCTGGACCATGCAAACTCCAGTCTCTCATCTGGAGAAACTGGACGAGTCTTCCAGGAACGGAGTACCTCTCACAAGGGCTGAGTGTTCTCCATGCCTGTGTTTGACCCTTTCTGTTCCTAACAGGGCTTCCCTCTACTTCTCTGCCATCCTGTGGAGCTGGTTCCCTCACCAGGACCCCAGAACCTTCTATCTGAACCTTCCAGGCAGTGGAATCATTAGTCCCTGAATTATAAGTTACATGGCCTCTGTTATTTCGCAATAGCAGCATAGCAGCTACATCTTCTAATGGGTCTGGTGTCCCCTGTAATGTGGCCAAGTGCATCAGTCTCCCGCACTGTGGCTCATGCTCTGGTTTCCTGAAGACTCTTTCCCTATCCTGAGGACTTTAAGCCACACCCATCATAAACCACATGACTATGGTTTAGCTGGGACCCTGGTGTCTCTGATTTGCCTGGGATTGTCCTGTGTGAGGTGAACTAGCAGGAGACACTTTGTTTCCATGTGTTTTAGCATCCAAAAGTTCTCATGAAAAGTCTTTTCTCCCGTTCTCACTGGGTCTAAAACCCAGGGGAAAGGGAGGATTGGGTTTACACATGAGTGTGTTTCAGAACTCAACGCTCTGCTCTCTTCTATTTCTATCTCTACAGTGAGGACCCAGGATCTAGTCACTCTGTTGTGTACCCAAGCCTCACAAGACTAGAGAAATATGCTCACACTTTCTTTAAGGATCTGAGATGCTAGGCTGGCAAGATGGCTCAGCAAGTCAAGCCCTTGCTCTACAAACCAGACAAATAAATGAATTTGACCCCTAGAACCTGCAGAAAGCTGGAAGGAGGGGACAGATGACCATGGAGTTGACTCTGACACACGGCATGGCACATATGCCCATACAGGCAATCGTACCAACAGTAATTAAAATACTTTAATGTGTAACGTTCCCCTACAGAGCTCTCAACTAGATCATAAAATGCAGATGGTCTGGCTAAGCCTGTAGAAACATCTGGACCGCCAGAGGCTACAGGTCGAATGCGATGCACACAGAGACTTGAGCCCACACAGCATTAGGAGCTCTGGGCAGGTGCTCTGAAATGAATAGCTGAGCACGGCTATTTGGAATGAAGAAACAGAGATTGTTAAGACCCCCTCAGCTAGCTCTGAGAGACATGCCTCGCTGGCTGACAACCAGGAATTCTGACATAACTGTCCATTTGCATATATATATATGAGAAACATGGTGAACAAGATCCTGAAAACAGCCAATGGACTGTGCCTCAAGTCCACCTCCATGTGACCAACATGCCTTCCCAGCTACAAGTCTGCATAGCCCACTTAGGACCATCTCCTGTGTCAAGAACAAAATTCTATGGGTTTAAAAAGAAGGGAATATGCCAGCACATGCTTTAGCTAATACTTAAACTCAGTTGCAGATTAAGTAAATACAAGAGACCCAAATCACAAACACAGGGAACGTTTTCCTCCACCAGTGCCTGCATGGGACTCTCAAGTGCCTCTCGGCTTACGGGTCTCTCTGCTTCATCAGTAAACTGGCTAATTCAGTCAAGGACCTTCTCACATCTCGGCAGAGGCTCCCCGCTCCCAGGGATCTAAGAAGGGTTGTTCAGGCTGCACTGCCCACAGGAAGAAGTGCATTTCCTAACGCAGTTATGGAAACTGCACTAAGCTGCAGACGATGCTGTCCCTCCTGCTAGATCTCCTGAGCTCAGCCAGAAGTGGGAGAATGAGAAGCAAAAGGGGCTGAAGGGTGAGGTGGAAAGAGGGGAGAGCAAGGGATGCCTGCCAATAAAGAGGACATGATACACTTGCAGAGGAAGCAAGTTTGGTTCCCAGCACCAAAATTGGGCTACTACTCCTGGCTGCCTGTAACTCCAGCTCCAGGGGAATCTGATGCCCTCTGCTGGACTCATTGAGTACCTGCACTCATGTGCACCCACCCACACAGATATACACATGGTTGAAAGGTAATAATAAAGTCAATCCCTAAAGGGAATGAGAGCAGGATCTGTCTAAGCCATAGCCAGCCTCCAACACCTCCACAGAAGTTAACTTAGTTGTGTAACACCCACCTGCCACGTCCAGGCGGAAGGAGAGCTTCTGTCCCCCGGCCTCACAGCTGTACTCCCCAGCATCCGCCTTGCCAGCCTGCTGCACCACCAGCCTCCTGGAGCAGCCCGAGGCCTCCACGCGCACCTTCGAGCTGGAGCTCAGCTTCTTCCCATCCTTGAACCACGTCACCTCAGTCTGGGCCTGGGCCACCTCGCAGCTCAGTGTGGCACTGTTCCCCGCCTCTGCCTTCACCTCGCTGCGTGCCTGCTGCTCCTTGGCAAACACCAGCTTGGGCTCTGGGGACAAACAGTGATACGCAGGGTTAGAGACACTGTCTAGGTCAGGAAGGCCACGGGGAAAAGAGCTGGCTTGGGCAATGGAAGACAGAACTTTCTCAACCTCGATGGAAGACTATGGCCTTCATCACACTGTAGGGCTTCCTGGCTCTGCTCAGTTGTCTCTGCCAGTACTGTGCTGTAGATTTTACCTGTGTCACCCTCAGCAGTCGGCTCTTTGGTTCCTGCATTCATCCCATGCTCCTGTCAGATCTCCATGTCAGTGCTATGCCAACGGCATGAAATGACCTACAGGCTCATTTCCCTTTGTGTAGTGTCTACAAAGGTCTCCGTGAGCATGGAGAAACTCAGTACCATTTGATACGTTTTTCTCCACAAAATTATTAGAAGATTTGGTTGATATTCCACTTATTAAAAATACATGACTTGCTGAATTACTATTTTCACACAGTTTACTAGTAACCAGCATGATTTATCACCATAAAATGCCTTGTCATATTCTTTTAAAAATTGCATTTCCATGTAGACCTGATAGCTTGTTTCTCAATATCTAAACATGGACAGCAGCTCGGGGGGTGGGGGTGGGCATCTAATGGAGCACTGCTGTCTGAGAGCGCTACAGGTCAGTCAGGATTATAGCCCACCTATAAGTCCTCAAGGCTCTGCCTGCACACAAGGCCCAGTGGCTGTCACTCCAGGCTTCTCCCTTGTAGGACATGGAGCCCAGGGCTAACATTGACAGAAATGTGGGCTGACTGAGCAGCAGACAGGAGACACTCACTCCTCAATGTTCCTGAATTCAGAGCAGAAACTCTATGGGGATCTCCAACATAGAACTGAAAGCAAAGGGGCTGTGGTATTTGCTGTAAGCTATACTCTGTTATAGGGGGTGCTGCGGGGTGGGGGGTGAGGGTATTGAGACCATGCACAAGATTGAGCCGGAGTCCCAGATCTCACACAACAGCAAGATGGTTCTGGGAACCTCACTCAAAGCTTACAAAACAGACACCCTCCTCCACCTTATGTATTCACCTCCAGCCTAGCTGCAGGGGCAGAGGAAGGATGGGCATGTGAAAGATGAAGACTAATATAAGTCAAAGGAATAAGTCAGGCCTGCTCCACTGTCTCATGAGGATAAATAGGTACCTGCCACGTCCAGGCGGAAGGAGAGCTTCTGTCCCCCGGACTCGCAGCTGTACTCCCCAGCATCTGCCTTGCCAGCCTGCTGCACCACCAGCCTCCTGGAGCAGCCCGAGGCCTCCACGCGCACCTTCGAGCTGGAGCTCAGCTTCTTCCCATCCTTGAACCATGTCACCTCAGTCTGGGCCTGGGCCACCTCGCAGCTCAGTGTGGCACTGTTCCCTGCCTCTGCCTTCACCTCGCTGCGTGCCTGCTGCTCCTTGGCAAACACCAGCTTGGGCTCTGGAGATAAACAGAGATATGCAGGGTTAGAGACACTGTCTAGGTCAGGAAGACCAAATCAGGGGGAAATCCTGATGGTACAGGCACCATTGACAAGCAGAGCATCACCCAGGTTCCACCCTCACTGGCCCAGAAGCCCTGTGCCCCTCAGCACAGAACCAGACCCACACATCCTGCCTCAGCTGTGAAGCTGCTCTGGAGAGCATCTCTTCAAAAGCTACTTTCAGTGGCTCTGGGGTGGAGACCTGCCGTTTTCAGCCCCTCTGTTTGTCCTTCAGTGGTAGTGGTGTCACAGGCTGACCTGGTTCATACCTACATTGTCTGTCTTCAGATTTTTGGAGCTCTGTATGTATTTGAGTACTGGAGTCCTACCAGCGATGTGCATTGTAAATATATTGTAAATATTCTCCCTGTCTGTGTGTCTTAACTTCTTACTTTTGTGTGTGTTTTCTGGTTGAATCAATTATTTTCAGAGAGCAACACATCTACTGGTTCTTCATAGGCCGTGTATGCACGTACCGGCTATGAGGTCATTCGTATGGTAATGTCCCAGCATACTCAGCTGTGAATTATGTTATCTTCCCCTGAGGTTGACACTCCACACACTGTTGACCGCAGCCTATGCTTTGGGGGAGACCTCCAGGGCTAACGAACTTTCCCAGGGTGAAATGCCCTTACTACCACTTGGGAAAGATAGTCCCATCTCTACGCCTCAGACTCGTGCCACAAGAAAGGAGGGACAGGAACTGCAATGGTGGTCAGTCAAGAGCTGGGACAGAGACCACGCTTTTGCTTCTCTATTACCACATTTGGGCTCACAGTCTGATTAGCATTGGTTTAAGGTGAGGGTTGATCTCGTGGAGCAAAGGCTCTCAGTTTTCATCTGAGAGTACACAAGGTCTTTGCAATCAGCCCTTCTATCAGCATCACAATCAAACGTATACATATAGTAATATACACTCGGGTTCTGACTAGGAATACAGTTTTAAGTCTTCTGTGGTTTCTAGTACTTTCTTCTGATCTTTGTCACAATCCTTCAAAAAACATTTGAGCATTTCTTCACTGGGCTTTAAATCACTTTATTATCATTTCTGGGGCATCAGGTTAGAAAACAGGTGCTTCTGAAGCTCCTGTAAATACCATCGACTTTCATTTTCCAAGTTTCTGTGCAGTGTGGAGATGGAGCAGTGTCCCAAGCAAGCCAGATCTCTGTACAAGGCGATTGTCCCCAAGGCTCGCACTGCACCCTTTACAAACTTGGGGACTTCCTTAACTGATGACTGTAACGCCTACTCCTGCTCTCCTACACTTCCCTTGTTGCTGTCTCAAAAATAAATCTCTCTCCTGAAGTGTGATGTTAGCTACTGCTTCCCGTCATTCTAACTTTCACAGTAAGGGAGACCTATTGGTTTCAGAAAGAATTCAGGATAAATTTTACTGCACATCTTTCAGGATATAAGATGGTCATAGATTTTTTTATTAATTATTATTCTGTGTGTGTGTGTGTGTGTGTGTGTGTGTGTGTGTGTGTGTGTGTGTGAGAGAGAGAGAGAGAGAGAGAGAGAGAGAGAGAGCGCCCTGTCTAAGCTGGTTCTCTCCCTCTCTCTGCTCTCTGGGTCCCAGGAATCAGATCCTCAAGCCTGGCAGCTGTGCCCTTATACACTCAGCCATGTCACTAGCCCAGAAGATGGTGAACGCTACAAAATGCTTTCATTCTGTGCTGGCTGGGATCTCACTGGTCTCCCAGTCCTTGTTCTGACCGTCTGTGCCTACTCTTGAGCCAACTCCTCATCCCTTTCCTTTCCTCAGTCTTCAAATACTGCAGATCAGCTTTCTACCAGGCCTTCCCTACCCTGGCCTTAAAGTGGCGATGGCCTTTTCGTTTTGCATATTTTCCCGGTAGGGTTTGGCTTCCCTGTCACATTGTTTCCGTGAAATGTCACATGGTTTCCATTACATGGTCCATCTTTCCTTCTCTAGTTCCCCAGGAGAACAGAGTAAAGAACAATTTGTTTCTAGAACTTCTGGGAGGATGTTCCTGCTGGGCTACCCATCCCCCACCCCACCCCCATAAAACCAGCTCTAAGAATACTGTTTCCATTTCCAAAATACTGTTCAAGTCACAGAGTTGTTTGAGCTTTCAATTTCTTCCTTTGTCAGTTTTGACATAATTTTCTAGCAATGAGCCAAACTGTCACGACTTTTTAAACCATAAAATTAGCTCTCATACTCTCTTCAACTAATGTCCTACAAAGAAACAGCAAGCTTTTTTTGACAGTTGTCCGTGTTCATAATTGACTGTCTAGTTGGCTGTCTATGTCATGGATACAACAGCATATAGAAAACACAGGGTCGGGCTGGAGAGATGGCTCAGTGGTTAAGAGCACTGAGTACTCTTCCAGAGGTCCTGAGTTCAAATCCCAGCAACCACATGGTGGCTCATAACCATCTGTAATGGGATCTGAGGCCCTCTTCTGGTGTGTCTGAAGACAGCTACAATGAATTTATATATAATAAATTAATTAATTTCTTAAAAAAAAAGAAAACACAGGGTCTATGAGAATCACAGGCTTCCTGCTTGTCATTAGTCCCCAGATAATACAAAAGAGCGACTAACAGAACTGGCTAGCACTGTACTGGGTACAGTCAGCCAGGAGACAAGTGGAGATGCACATAGAGGAAGGGCTGTGGTGGCTCCACAGTTAAGAGCATCGGCTGCTCTCCCAGAAGACTCTGGAGAGGTTCCAGCACCCACATGGTGGCTCGCAACCACCAGGTCCAGGTGGTCAGGTGCTCTCTCATGAACTGCATGGGCAGCAGGCATGTACGTGGTACACAAACATACATGCAGGCAAACTGTTCATAATCGTGAAATAAATGGATCTGGTTTGTTTGGGGGGGTTGGGGGGTTGCTTGGTTTTGTTTTTGAGTGAATTGACAGGAGCGGTGGCTCAGCAGTTAAGAGTGCTTACTGCTCTTCTGAAGAAACTGAGTTTGCACAGTTCACAACCACCTGTACCTCCAGCTCCAGATCTGATGCCCTCTGCTGGCTTCTGTGGATGCCTGCACTTGCATACACATGCACACATACACACACACACACACACACACACACACACACATAGACACATACGTACACACACACACACATGCACACACACATACACACAAACATGCACACATACACACACATACACACACATACACACACACACACACACACACACACGTACACAATTTTTAGAAAATAAAATAATAGGGGACTGAAGAAGAAATGGCTCCGTGGTTAAGAGTCCCTTCCTGCTCTTTCTGAGGACCTGAGTTCAGTTCCCAGCACCCACACCAGATGAGTACCAGAGCTGTTGAGTCCATTTCTGGGGGGAATCTGAAGACTCAGATCCCCACCAGTGACTATACTCATATGTCTCCACACATAATTTAACATTAATAATAAAAAGTATTTTAAGAAATAAATAAAATAGACCTTAAAAGAAAAAATTGCAGAGAGCATGTGTGCTGCTTTCGTGTAAATGTAGCATCATTTTACACCCAGGACTGGCGCACCTGAGGATTTCGCATCTGCAGTGGAGTCCTGGAACTAACTCTCAAGGACACCAAGGATGCAACATAAACCTATAGACCAAAAGCAAGAGTGCTGCCTCTAGTGACTTAGCACTAAGTCTCTTAATGAGAGGAAATGCATGTGCTCTTCAGCCATCTCTCTGCACCAGCCAGAGGACCCATGACACCCCATCACCAGGGACATACTGAGATTGTGTACGGCACTCTAGTCGCTGGCAGATGGCCACAGCAATATGGCAGCACACCACATCCACCGGTCCCCTCGCTAGCTTGTACATCAGCTTCGGAGGGGTAATGATGGGAATACTCTGGTAAAAAATAAAACAACGGGGGCACAGGGCAAGGCTGACAGACTCATCCATCCTGACTAGTGGATGCTGAAGCACGTGATCAGTCTCCGCTCTGTACACATCACCATAGCTGTGTGTCCATCCTTCAACAGGCATTCTCCTACAGGCATCTTCTAACTCCCCAGAAAAGGAATGAAAGAGACCATAAGGAAGCAAAAGCTGAGAATACAAGAAAGCCTTGAGACAGTAACAGGTGTGACAAGCGTCTGGCCTGTGGCTTCCCCTCACCCTGAGTCAGTGGGTTTCAAACAGCTCAGGCCATGGACAAACAACACAGTATTTCCCATCCAAGGAAGATCGCTCTCCTAGGTGAAGATCACACAGTCACCTTACAACCAAGAACCAACAGATTAAAACAGAACCAACCAAAAGGCTCTGGGCAAGCTCTCAAGCTTTTAACATACAGTTAAGCACCACTACGTGGACAGCGCTCAGGTGTGTAAGAAGGGCCTGCCCCAGACCATTTTGCCTCACTGAGCCCACCGGTATAAGATGGCAAGACACAAGATGAGGACAGACAGTGTCACAAAAAGAACCCAGAAGTCAGCCATGCATCTGATCCACTTATCCCCTCAACACAAGTCAAATTGGTATCTCGACACCCACCTGTGACTTCCAGGCGGAAGGAGAGCTTCTGTCCCCCGGCCTCGCAGCTGTACTCCCCAGAATCTGCCTTGCCCACCTGCTGCACCACCAGCCTCCTGGAGCAGCCCGAGGCCTCCACGCGCACCTTCGAGCTGGAGCTCAGTTTCTTCCCATCCTTGAACCATGTCACCTCAGTCTGGGCCTGGGCCACCTCACAGCTCAGTGTGGCACTGTTCCCCGCCTCTGCCTTCACCTCGCTGCGTGCCTGCTGCTCCTTGGCAAACACCAGCTTGGGCTCTGGGGACAGATGGGGACACTCAGAGTTAGAGGCACAGTCTAGATTAGATCTGCAACCAGAAAGACCCTGGGTGGATCATTTGAAGGGCAGTGAGACCCAGGCTCTGCACTATGCTCAGGAGAAGCCCTAAGGCCTCTAAGCACAGGGGAAGTCAGTCTCCCTATCCACCCAGAGAATATTCAAAGGCCTGCAGTAGGTGCCTCAAATGCAGATAACACCAAATACTACATATATGGTTTCCCTGAAGTGCCCCTGGTAAAGGTTAGTTGATAAATTAGGCAAAGTAAGAAGTTCATAAGCCAGCTGTGGTGGTGCATGGCTTTAATCCCAGAACTTAAGGAAGCAGAGAAAGGCAGATCTCTGTGAGTGTGAGGCTAGCCTGGTCTACATAGAAAGTTCCAGGAAGGCCAGCCAAGACTACATAGTGAGACCCTGTCTCAAATAAAAAGGTCGACGTGGCTGTGCACCCCTTTAATCCCAGCACTTGGGTAGCAGAGGCAAGTGGACTCTATGAGTTCTTGGCCAGCCTGGTCTACAGAGTGTGTTTCAGGACAGCCAGGGCTATGTAGAGAGATTGCCTCAAAGCAAACAAACAAACAAAAAAATCACAACAATTAATGATAAAATAGAAAAATTAAAGCAATATAGTATAATAAAAGCCCACACTCTGGGCCATTATTAATTAAAATAAGGACGACTGAACAGAAGTGATGTGGTACCCTGACAACCCTGATGTATCTGATTATTTCTGAAGCTTTCCATATATTGTAGAGCCATAGAGGACAGTGGGTAAATAACCGCATGGTGTGTTACTCAAAATAAAAAGAATGACCGTCATGATTTGACACACATCACACGGCTCCTTTCTGGTGTCACTAGGCAAAACTTTGGCCCAATTGTTTTTAATAATTTCTTTTATTTTTATTCTACGTGCATTGTGTTTTGCCTGCATGTATGTCTGTGTGAGGGTATCAGGTCTCCTGGAACTAGAGTTAGAGAGTTGTGAGTCACCATGTGGGTGCTGGGAATCGAACCTGGGTCTTCCAGAGCAGTCAGTGCTTTAACCACTGAGCAATCTCTCCAGCCCCGGTCTAAATTTCAATAGCACTATCTTCTAGGCACACACTTTAGAATCTCTGTGCATATTTTCACACTAGAGGACTGACAACCACGTGCACGCCAGATACTTCCCATGTTTCCCTGTTTGCCTTCTGTCATTTATGGAAGGCTCTCCTGAATCCATGGGTTTATTTTTTATTTTTATTTAGCATTATTGTTGCATGTGATATGGGGGAGGAGGTATTCCACACTTGCAGGCGGAAGCCAGAGGACAACTTTGTGGAGTTGGTTCTCTCCTTCCTTACATACGTGGATTCCAGGGATTGAACTCAGGTCATGAGACTTATTCAGCAAGCACCCTTACCTGCTGAACCATGCCACCAGACTAAACCACAGTTTTAAATTTCAGTGTATTCAGATATGTTCTGTGGTGGTCACTGTTTTTGTGACCACTAGGCCACTAGGGTGGCTTGGCAGTAAGGCTGTGCTTAGAATATATAGAGCTCTGGATTTCATTCTCAGCATAATTGTGTGTGTGTGTGTGTGTGTGTGTGTGTGTGTGTGTGTGTGTGTGTTCCAGAAGCATATGTTCCATTGGCACATATTTTCATTCGATAAGTTCTGGTGTTCTCTTGTACCCTAGAGTAACTACTTAATTACTTCATGATAACTACATGCAAGGATTTTCAATGTTTCCAGCACATAAACATAGACATCAGAGCAAGTGAAGATGGTGACTGCCAGAGTTTGATCAGTGCACATCCATGCGCATCACAAACATGCTATCGAATTCCACACTGCACACTCTATGTTGGCTAAAAATCATAAACTTAATCCTTAAGTGGAATCATGAAAACATCTGCGTGCCACCTTGAGGGCTTGTATTTCTCTTTCTGTTCTAAGTCTGGGACTCAGCCGGAGTTGGCTTTGTATGTGGTGAGTACTGCTGCAATGCTTTTGCAATAGAGATGAATGGTCCAAAATCTTCCATAAAACAACCATACTGTCTGCAGCTCTTCCATGAGTCCCAGAGGAGGTAGGAGAGGTATAGGTGGGGTAAGGGAATTGTTGCTGTGAGGGGCATTTCTGTTCCCTAAGTCTGGCTTCCTTTCCCTGAACTGAGATGCCCGAGTCTTCACGACTTGGTTTTAGCGTGTTCTAACAGGTGCTGCAGCAAAGGCTCCTCCCTTTTCTTTGGGTGTGCTGTCTGGATCCAAAATTCTCCCCAAAGGCCCACATGTTGGAGGCTTGGTCCTCAGAGTGGTGCCATTGGGAGGTAGCTTTAGTATTTAGGGGTCTAGTGGGACATTCTAGGTTGCTGGGCGTGTGCCCTCCAGAGTGACTGTGGAGCCCAACCCCCTTCCTGTCTCCTGCACATTCCAGCATGAAGAAAGTAGTGTGACAGAGAAGAGTGGGGCATGTGCAGAGACACAATCATCTAGGCTATCAGCCCATCTCCCATCACATGCAAACAAGCAGCCTTGATACCCGAACACCCACCTGTGATGTCCAGATGGAAGGAGAGCTTCTGTCCCCCTGCCTCACAGCTGTACTCCCCAGCATCTGCCTTGCCAGCCTGCTGCACCACCAGCCTCCTGGAGCAGCCCGAGGCCTCCATGCACACCTTCGAACTGGAGCTCAGCTTCTTCCCATCTTTGAACCATGTCACCTCAGTCTGGGCCTGGGCCACCTCGCAGCTCAGTGTGGCGCTGTTCCCCGCCTCTGCCTTCACCTCACTGCGTGCCTGCTGCTCCTTGGCAAACACCAGCTTGGGCTCTGGGGACAATAGTTAGGGTCATACAGTGTGAGATCCCATATGGAACCTATTTCATAGACACTGATTCTCCAGGGTTCCATAAACTGTGTCCTTGAGGACATCAGGTGTCCAGTAGGACTGAGACATGTCTTCACAACTGTGACTTTTATCTCAGTGGCTCAAGTGAACATTTGGAAATGATTCTCACTCAAGAGTAATTTCAAGGCCAGAGGAAAGAAGCTGGGCTACTCCGGCATCTTTACCTATGGGCTTACTGTCTCTGCCAAGCTCGTGGCAGATTCTATTGCTCCCAGAGTTGGCAGATTCTATGGCTCCCAGTGTGCTCTGCAGCCTCCATTCCCTGATGGTTTTATCTACACATAAAGTATGCACAAGCACTTGTTCATCTCAGTGAGCTTCAAATGTACCTCTCCCCATAGAACCCATACCTATGACAAAGCACCCCAGCTCCCATCCACACAGACTGCCTATACACACACACACACACACACACACACACACACACACGCTTCACGCACAGCCACTACTCTGACTTCTGTCACCATCAGTTAGTTACTTCTCCCTAGGCTTTGAGTTCACACCAGTTAGGCCAGTTACTTGCTCTGTGCTGATGCGTCTCTACTCGGTGACTGACCCCAAGATAACCATGACGGTCCCTTAAGGTAGTGTTGCTCAGCAACATGACAGCTGTCTTGTGTGTGTGACTGCACTCTGTGAGACCCACACGATGGGAGAGTCAGATGACCACAAAGTCTTCATCACATGTATTATATTATATTCTGGTGGGTCTGTGTGCTTCTGTTTGACTTGTCTGGAGGACCTATCCACACTGCATATTATTTGTTCATGTAATCCAAGCATTGCAGTTGCACACTTTAACTTGAGAGGCAGAGGCAGGCAGATCTCTGTGAGTTCTAGGGGTACATAGTGAGACCCTGTCCTTAAGAGGAGGAGGAAGAGGAGGAGGAGAAAGAGAGAGAGAGAGAGAGAGAGAGAGAGAGAGAGAGAGCAAGAGCAAGAGCAAGAGCAAGAGCAAGAGCAGAAATGTGTTCCTTTAAGCTGCTACATAGCATTGTGCTTCGTAAACACCACAATTGAACAACTTTTTCTCTTCCTTCTTACAGCTCATCTGGGTTGTTTGCCTGGAGATATAATCAGGAAGGCTGCTATAACTGTACTCACATGGCTGGGGAGATTGCTCAATGGTTAGGAACTCAAACTGTTCTCAGAAAGGATTAGAGATCAGTCCCTAGCACCCATTGTGGTAGTTTGATGAAGAATAACCTGTCACTAGCAGGCTTTGGGGTTGCAAAAGACTCCCACCATCCCCATTGTGCCTCTCTCATGAGAGGTGCCCTCTGATTAAGATAAAGATGTAAGCTCTCAGCTGCTCCAGCCAACATACTTGCTATCACACCGCCCTACCATGATGGACCAATTGGATGCTTTCTTTCACGAAGTGTCTTAATCACCGTGATTAGTCATAGCAATTGAAAAGCAGCTAAGACCCCCGTGATGGATGGCTGACAACTGCCTGTAAGTCCAGCCTCAGGGGGTCCACAACATTCCTCTGGCCTCCTGGCCCATCATGT